>CM029134.1:27765059-27835059 GCA_016859345.1 Istiophorus platypterus
ACTTTTGCCTGATTGGGCCTAATACTTTTTAGATGATCTCACAGGCAGAGAAAGTATGTATCTGTGCAATAAAAAATATTGACTCACAGTATCAACCTATGAGTTGCCTCTTTTTTGATAATTGAGTCCACTTGATTTTCTCTCAGCAATCACACTTTGTTTATATTCAATAACCCCACTGTGAGGTCCTGTTGTACCAGCAGAGAGCACTATAAGACCAAATGACTGGCATGACACTCATTTGAATAGATTAGCAAAATCTGATGACAGAAAAAGCGAGGCTTGACATAGTCTGCTCAGAGCATATTGGCTTTTTACTTTTCAAGTTGGCCAAGCCGGAATGAGTAGGTGTCGCTATGTCAAGCCAGGTGTCAGTGATTCAAAAATATGTACATTCATGGCTTTCTTCAATAGATGTTGAGAGTCGAATACAGATTTACTGATGCTGAAATGAAAAAAACGTGTGCTCCATATGTCACACCAATTAACCCATAACAGCCAAGTGTAAGGTTTCCTTAAAAGAATATTGTGGGTAATAAAGCCTTTTTTAAAATGGCCAACTATTTCACCACAATTTGGGTTTATGCAACCTGTCACTATGGGTACTGATGGGTTAGTTCACAAGCAATGTATTAATATGTCATTAAGTCATCATTCTTATTAGTTAACTACTTGCTATGTATAAGCTGCACAGCCTTGGTTGGTTTTGTTTATTTGTAGAGATGGTAGTAGAGGAAAGAAGAGTCATGCTTTTAACCCATAGTGCCATGAAAAAACCCCTTCTTAGACAGGGTTTTTCTTTATTAAATGAATGGCGAAGAACACAACCATAACTGGTTCTTCTTCTCAATATCTTTAGACAAATAATGAGAGCCATGGTTTCATTTTTTTTAAGAATAGTGAAATCTGCAAGACTAATTTCCAATTATAAAAAACAAACACTGGCTTCAGGAATGCATCTGCCCCAGGTGATTTCACCAAGTGCTTTCCCATTGCTCAAAAGCACTTTGAGCCCTTGTACTCTGCAGCACATTTTCTCTGTGTAGAACATGGCCTAAACAGGCCAACTAATGAGAGAAAATGTGCCTGTGGAAAATCTGTATTTTACCCCAAAATGGTTTGATAAAGGGTGAGTATTTATCCAAGACATAAGAGATACTAATGGCTTGTTCCTGTCTTATCTAAACGTCAGTCTAAAATTCAAACCGTTCAGTCTGTAAAGCTGTTCCCGCCTTCCCAGCTCTGTTACTTTCATTGAAATATTTTTCTGTCTGTACAATATTAGTAAAAGTATTACTCGGTAAATAGTATTTTCTGTGTCTGTGTCCTGTGTCTGTGTGACAGTGAATAAAGTTGAGAAGAAAAAAGCAGCAAAAGAGTGACAGATCCCTGTGATTGGCTGACAGCTGACCAATAGGGAGCTGACAGGAGGCGGTGAAGTGTGAGGTTGCATTGCTGTTACACAATGTTTGGAAAACTTTTAATTTCGCTGTTTCTCCTCTTGGTTTTCCGCTATGACCCCGCTGATGCTCAGAAGAGAAAAGAGGTAACACGCCTTTAATAAAACTCAGCCCACAAAGTTCAGAAACTCTGGCTGAAACGTCTCCGATGTTTTCAAACCTGTCAGCCTTGCCAGTGTGGGTAGCTATGCTAACAGGAACCAGAACCGAGCTAATGTGTGACTGTAGATGGCAGAAAATAAATAAATGGGCTACACAAATGGCGAATATTTGATCTTCCGTCATAGACACTGAGGACGCTTCCAAACCCCAGTAAGACTCGTGAGCTGGCTCCTATGAACCCGTGAGTCTAAAGTCCCATGAGTTAACGTTGGCTAACATTAACTAAACTTAACAGGCAACCAAAACACTGCTACAGTGATCAGAGGGCAGTTTGTTTCTACTCTTAGTTTTACTCCTGCTAGATGTCCTTAACCTGTGCTGCTCTTCCCTCTCTCTCTCATTGACATAAGTTTATTCAACAAGATTTAAGTCAAACCACCAAGGTATCTGTTACTTAAATAAAGAGTAAAAGTGTTAAAAGATAGTTATCCATTACATGGAATTAGGCAACTACTGATTATTTTCATGATTGACTGAAGTGACTACTATTTTCTTAATTAATCATTTGGTGGATAAAATGTATAAACTATATACAAAACATGTCTGTGACAAGATTGTTTCATCACATTTTTTTGTGATGAAATTAAAAAAAAATCCTGGATGCAAGAAAAGGGGAGTTTGACATAGTCTGCTAGTTTATCTTGGCCTTTTTACGTTTTCAGGTAGGCTAAGGCAGAATGAGTAGGTGCAACTATGTCAAGCCAGGTGTCAGTAATTCCAAAACACGTACGTTCATGGCTTTCTTCAATATACGTTGTGAGTTGATCACAGATTTACTGATGCTGAAATGGAGAAAACACGTGCTCTGTATGTCACATCAATTATTTCACTTTAATTCGTCAACAATTCCCCAGTTGGTCAGTTAATATAATGAAAGAAATTCATACAGATAATTCCTGAGAAGCCAACCACTGATTTACATTTTTGCAGCAAAGTGTAGGTGCAACGGTTAATGCGTGCAAATGACAAGTCACTCCTTAAAGACTAATTATGAAAGATTCAGACAAGATCTTTGTTTATTGATTATATATTTTTAGGCTAGTTGTGTATTCAGTCAGTCCGCTATAGTCTGTCACGGCCTTTCTCATCCGTTATTAAATTAGTGCCCATGTTTCCTTTCTTGCAAATAATTCAATTCCTCATAACCCTCCATCAAAAGATTTGGCTGCTGTAAAAACAGTGAAATAAGACATTATTTTGCGATAGTTTAAAGCATGTCAATGACAGCATGTCAGTGCAATTTTACAGCCAAGTCTGATGTTTCCTTGAAAGGAAATTCTTGGGAATATTGCTTTTATTAAAACGTCCCACTATTTCAAGACAGTTTGGGTTTATACAGCCTGTCACTATGGGTTCTGATGGGTTAATTGACAGGCAATACATTAAAATGCCATAAAGTCTTCATTCTTATTAGTTAAGTACTTGCTATGTAAGCTACACAGCCTTAGTTGGTTTTATGTGTGCTAATGGTTACAGAGGAAAGAGGAGTCATACTTTTAACCTAGTGCCATAAAAGTTGGCTGAAATGTGGAGGACGGTAAAAATATGTTGATCTAATTAAAACCAAGACATTTATATGGACCTGACGCTCCGTGTTCTAAACCCTGCCAATGAGCGTTGCCCTATTAAACAGAACTCTGATATCTTTTGACGCTTGTCAGATGCCAGTAATTGGTTTTGGCCTTAACACAAACAGTTTAGCCAAGCATGGCTGTTAGCCTTGTCCGGACGAGAGTAGCTTCACAGAATAAATCTCCATGGTAAAGTATATATCCTACTGCTTTCCTGAAACATTACGCCTATATTTAGCCAGGTTATCTTAAAAATCCTAGCTTAATCCACTATCTAGTTTTTGTGAAACCGCCCTCACCACCTTAGGATTTTTAGTTTGCTATCACATAAGACAGCGTTTCCAAAGCATTTAGGCTTCTTACCTCTTAAAATAAAGCAGTGTTTACTGGTGTCAGAAGTCAGCAATTGGACATTTTGCTCTCTAAACTTCTCATTTGTCTTGTTTGAATACATTTTTAGCCTCAGCAAAGGAAAACTGTCTGGTTTTCCAAAGCAAAGATTGAAAATAATTATTCTGGTTTGTGTAGGTGAACTTTGTTTTTGTGTCTTTCCCATGATGCATCTTATGAACACCTCAGATTTATCCTGTGAGCCATAGGAAGGGTCCTGATCCCAAGGTTGAAATCACTGACCATAGACAAAGACAAGCAGCGTGAATTCTTCACATAGACCAAATAACAAATGTTGCTTATGTAAAACATCAACACATTCAGCACGAGGTGTAAATTTATCCCTCATTACTACTGTTTCATAAAGTTTTCTTTGTTAGAAGGATGATCAGGCCTGACAGTATTTCATGCAAAAGATTGCTAGACATAATTATCACTGACCCTACACATGTCCTTCATGTCTTTTTAAAGCTAATGCCATCAAGAATATATTGCAGACTTCCTGAATGTAAAACAAATAAAAGGAAATTTGATTTGATCTTAGAGGCTGTAACACTTCATGATCTGATAACGTGTGTGTGTGTGTGTGTGTGTGTGTTAGTTAGTGTGTGTTAGTTAGTGTGTGTGTGTGTGTGTGTGTGTGTGTGTGTGTATGTATGTATATATATATATATATATATATATATATATATATATATTAGTGTATATCAGTTGTGGATTGGACAAAAGAGTCTTTAAATGAATATATATTGTTTTTATGAGTATGCGTTTGTTTTAATTTTATATAAATATTTTTGCTTCAAAATAATATATATATAATATATATAATATATATATATATTAGTGTGTGTGTATAAATTATTATTTCTGCCTTGGCTGTATTGTGCAACTTAATCCAAATCATTGAATGAAGCCCACAGTATGAGGTTGGCTCCTTGCTTTTCCCATCTTTTCTCCTGTTTTTGTGCCTAACACTGGCAGTTGTCTTATCTGCCCCGTGTAGACTCTGCTGTCCGAGAAGGTGACTCAGATGATGGATTGGGCCTCCAAGCGTTCAGTCATCAGGATGAATGGAGATAAGTTTCGTCGCTTTGTCAAGGCTCCTCCCAGAAACTACTCAGTGGTCATCATGTTTACAGCACTGCAGCCACAGAGACAGTGTGGGGTCTGCAGGTGAGAAGCAGGAGTGGTAGGAACTGATGCTGCAACTTTGGTTTTCATTTTGATGGAAGGATTTAAATGTACCTTTTCGTTTCAGACAAGCTGATGAGGAGTTCCAGGTGCTAGCTAATTCCTGGCGTTATTCCTCTGCCTTTACCAATAAAGTCTTCTTTGCATCTGTCGATTTTGATGAAGGATCAGATGTCTTTCAGATGGTGAGACAGATTCTAGTTCTGCAGTTTTGTTTGTATACAACTCTGCCGTTCATATATGTCACACCAAGAAACAGAAAGCCTGTGTGACTAGGGCTGAGTGTCCAACCAAACACTGGAGCAGCTGATCTCACTGGTCAGTAGACCCAAAGCATTAGGAGAGGAACTAATCAGTAAATTGAACAGCTGTAGTGCTTGGTTGGACTGAAAACCTACAACGCTTCAGTCCTGCAGGGCACAAATAAATAAAACAGTTTAGCTTTTAAGTTGTGTATTAGCTTTTCCTCTGCACTTTATATAACCGTACAAGTGATTTGACATGTTTCAGGCTATATACTACATATCGTACATGCTGAAATTTTCCAAACTACAAACACATTCAAAATTCTGCACTGAAAAATCAGGAAGGAATCATGACTTCAACAAAATATTAATGTAACCCACTAGGTTCTCTGGATGAACAAGGAGAAAAATTACTGAACCCAGCAGCAAATCCTGTCATACTATAACTTCGTTGATGTGTTAAATTTTGTCTCAAGTAACATTTTCTCAATAAATCTGTCCATATGTGTTAGAACTATGTAATTAGCAGGGTGTTTTGGACAGAAACTATTATTTTGGTAATTAAGGCTGTTTCATGACTGCTGTTTCATCATCATATTTTGTGGTGTGGCCTTGAAAATAACTGGCCTCAGTCGAATGAAAACAAAGAATGCAACCAAACAATTTTGCATGCACATACAGAAAAACTTAGTAAATGTGTCTGTATCTGGTGGTTTTGGCCCCTGGATGCATTGTCAGCCTTCACAGTAGTGTTTGGAGACTCCTTGACATTAGACATTTTTAAGGGTTCAATTAACAATGATTCCATTGTGAATTAATATCATTATTTATCCATTAGAAAATAGCCAAAACAGCAATCTGAAACCCAAAGGTAATCAGTTTAGCATCAGATTGGATAAACAAAGTGTCAAATCCTCACATCTGAAAAGCTTAAACTTCCATAATGTAGGCACTTTTGCTTGAAAATCGACTTGAGTGATAATTAAATGATATCGATAGAGCATCATTGCAGCTCTAGATAATACTTTTTTAGCTTTACTTTTGCTCATGTTTACAAAACAACAGTGAGAGCTAAACCTTACAAAAAAAAGAGCATTATCACAACTTGACACGCTGTAGCTTGGGCTGTTTTTCCATAGTAAAGCTCAGTATATATACTGTATATATGTTAAATACAGTAAGTACAATATGTTTGAAAATAATAAAATGGTATTCAATATTCAGTTTTCAAAAGATATGTACTTTTCTATATATTAACTTATTCCTACAAATGACACCGTGATGCATCCTGTCCACCAGATTGGACATGTCAAGAACGTTATGAAATATACAGGTTAACTAAAAAATAAAACTGAGTATTTTTTCATGCCTAAAGAGGAAAAAAAAACAAAGAAGAATAAAATTATGACATGGGCTTTCAAATTTCCATGCATTGAAGGCTTAAAAACTCAAGAGTCACAGAAGCGTAAATAAACTTCACTTTACTTCACTTATAATTGTTGAAAATTGAAAGTGTGAGATGGGATTTGTTAAAGAATTATTGAACTCCACTACTACACATATTGAATATTTTCACTGTGTTTGTGTTGCAGCTGAATATGAACTCTGCTCCAACTTTCCTCCACTTCCCATCCAAAGGCAAACCTCGCAGGTCTGATACCTATGAGCTGCAGGTAAGAGGCTTTGCAGCTGAGCAGCTGGCTAGATGGGTGGCAGACAGAACTGATGTACAGGTAAGTGTAAAACATAATTTAATCTGTGTCTAAGTGACCAGGGCCTCTAAATGCGATCCTTGTGTTGGCTGTGATTAAGAGCTATATCTCTACTCAAAACTTCAACAGACACCCAAATACTCGGATGATATGAACCTCTGTTGATTACAGTCATGTTTGTCTATTCCACAGATTCGTGTCATTCGTCCTCCCAACTATGCTGGGCCTCTCCTGCTGGGCTTCCTCCTGGCTGTGATAGGAGGACTGGCATATCTAAGAAGACACAATTTGGAATTTCTCTTTAACAAGAATGTCTGGGCTTTCTCTGCACTGGTAACAACAGCAAACACACTTTTCAACCCACCACCACACACATATATAGATACATTGCATGAAAAACTTTGGGCAAAGGTTTTTGTTACTGTGAATAGCTACAGTTGAAATCACAAATATTCAACCCCCTCACCTCAAAAGACATAGTGATGTGGATGAAAGATAATGAAAATGACATTAAAAAAAATCATTAAACAACAAAAAATATTTATTGATACATATAAGTAAAGTTAGGCATAAAGTTAGGGATTATATGTTTGTTTGAATATTTTGAGCAAGATTTGTGTGTTTGTGTAATTTTGTTATGTACAGTTTTTGGAAAAAAGAAAATAATATATATATATACACAAAAGAGCCAGAATAAATACCCAGCTGCTCACTGAGGATATCCATATTAATGTCTCCCAGCTTCTGATAAAATATCTTCCTGTTCTCCTGTGTTTTTCTGTGGGTGACAGTGCTTTGTCCTGATCATGACTTCAGGACAAATGTGGAACCACATCAGAGGACCACCTTATGCACACAAGAACCCAAGCACAGGACAAGTTGTAAGTCAAAAACACATTGTTTAGAATATTCACAACATAATATGTGAACTAAATATCAGAATAGCATTTAACTGTCTGTTTGTTTTCAGAGTTACATCCACGGCAGCAGTCAGGCTCAGTTTGTGGCTGAGACACACATCGTCCTGCTCTTCAGTATCCTTCAACTGAATATGTACTCAAAATTCTACATCCAGCATGTATTGATTATCCAGGACTAAACCTAAAGTTCTTATCTTTATTAAGTCACTTTAAAATACAAAGATAAAAACAAGCCAAAGTAAAACTAATCCTTATTGATTTTTATCCAGTTAGGTTATTGTCAGAGAGGATCAGACTCTTAGTGTCAGCTTTGATTGTCCTTAGCTTTGGTGTATTGTCATTTTTAAATCATATCATCAGTTTCACAATGGGTTTTTAATGCTTCCCATCACCAAACCTAATCCACCACATGCCTGACCCAAAAAGTTGGACTTAGTGGGCTATATCAGTTAAACTGTATTGGTAGTGGTTTGAAGTTCTGATTTATGACATGTATTACACGCATTTCTTGTTTAAACCTTGACCGCTCTGTCAGATGCTGCTGTTACCATGGGAATCGTACTGCTGTGTGAGGCTGCTACCTCTGATATAGACATTGGAAAGAGGAAGAGTAAGCACACATGCACACATTGATTAATCCTATTTTCGTAGAATATTTAGTTTACACTCAAGGTCTTTTTGGATGCACAGCAACAGCAGGGCTAGCCCTGCTGGTGGACCTATTTGAGAAGGTCTGCTGCTGACTGACTGAAGTTACATGATTGGTTGGCAAGTTTTGAAGTTTCTCCAATTTCTGTTGCTCTTTTGAAATGAATTGGTACAAACAGTTGCTGCTGAGTAATCAGGCAGCATTTACAGGCAGTGTTGCCAACTAAGTGCCTTTGTTGTAACATTTACAAAAAATTTTCAGGCCCCTTTAATTACTCTACTTCACAAAGAACCTTGCGACAAATCTTGCTACTCTTTGGACAAACCATAGAAGAGAATTGACAGTATTACCCCACGAGCACTATGTCTTTCTTTCCCTACAGTCACACACCTCTCTATGTGTCATACAATTTAATGCACAGCAGCTGACAATGATGTGAATGAGCCTCTAGGTTTTTCTCTAGTGATCATTTTACAGGTAAATAAAGCTGAAATCACAGCACAGCCATTGTATTTAACTTGTGTGTCTGATGATTCTGTCAGATAATGTAGTCGTTATAAAATCTGGATTTTAGCAGCAGAGCAGCAGCTTGTAAATGGCTTGGAAGTGACTGCTGGTTAACATGTCTTCTAAATGGACCATGTTTCAGTCACTATTTCATACCTGTTCCATTGTCTGACAACAGAAACAGAAAAACATGTAAATGAGAACAGCTTTATTTGGAATTTGGCTGCATAAAAAATACTGTATTTGTGAGCACAGGGAGTAGGAGAGAAGCAGTCAAAGGGCTGGAACCAGTTGACACTAGTCAGAATGCAAATAGGAAGTAATGACATCATAGATGTGCTAATCAGTAGTAGTGTATTACATCATCTAGAAACTTTTCCAGCAGGCTTTAGCTACTTTCCATTGAAAGTAATTGTTCAGGTAACAGTAATGAGCACTGCATTGAATAGAAGCATTTTCTAAGGATGACAAAACTAAAAGCTGAAATAGGTAGGAAGCTGGACAAAGCTCCAAATAAGACTGATGGTCAGCTGCATTTGGAGCTGGTTGAGGAATGTGAACCATCACTTTTCCCTATTATATCTGGATATTGTTCTCTTTTTAACGTCATGTGCGCAGGCAGTTCTCAATTCACTAGATCTCATCACATCATTTGATGAAGTTTCAGAATATAGAATTAATTTCCAGAGGAATTAATATATGACCCTGGCTGCTAAAATTAACAATCAATTTCTGCATAATATCCCTTTCAAAATTACAGAGATGGAAATATCTAGGAGAGAAAACTGAGGGGGGGTGGGCATTGAAAAAAACGAGGATTCTCTCTCTGGTGGGCTTTGTAAATGCCTTCAAAATGGTCTCTGCTGAGATTTCCTTTATCCCTTAATGGTTTTGAACTGCTTGAAAAGATTGCAGCATTTAAGAAAGGCTAGAATTTACCAGACAATTTTATTTACACCCCAGTGTATCATAGTCATGCATTAGTCCCACCCCCCTCAATTGCATCTTTTAACCATTGGAGGCTAGAATGTATAGTAACTTAAAAAGATTGTATGTTATCAAACAATTTGCTTCAGTTACTCAGTTAAAACACATGTTCTCTCTTCCCACAGCACATTTAGGGATTAAGTTTCTTGGTGTGTACCTAGAAAGAATAATTCACAAGCTATTTTTGGGTCCACCTGAGTCCAATAATTTGTATCAGATTTTGTAAATATATATTCTGAATAAGGAAATTATGCCACACACTTCCTGAAAAAAGCCTGGGAAGAGGGACTAGGTATACAGGTTGGGAATGATATTTGGCAGGAGGTCTTAGCAGAACCTCATCTTGTTCTGTTAATAACAGGCATCAATATATCCTATTTATGGTTATGCATAGGTAAAATATACAGTATAAAAAAAACATAACTATAAATAGTTTTTTTAAATAAATAAATAAATAAATAAATTTTAAAAACTAATCCAGATACAGAGACCATGTTCTCATTCACTTGAATAGGAAAGTTGTCTCAGACTTCTGGACCCCACTGTGTATGTAAAACTAAATAAATGCAGTTCGGTGTGACAGAATTTTGACATTTTGTTACTGATGTCAAAATGAAAAGTGTTTACATGAATTTGCTGATGATGAATATGAACTGTGGCGTCTATGACACTGTGTACATGTGTGTGTCAGTTATGTGTGTAGCAGGTATTGGTCTGGTGATGCTGTTCTTCAGCTGGCTGTTGTCCATTTTCAGAGCAAAGTACCATGGATACCCATACAGGTAGAGATAGATAGACATACTTTTTTTCCCTCTTGTTTTACCTGCTGATAAAAGGCTTGTTTTCTCTGTTGCAGCTTCCTGATGAGTTAAAGCTGACCACTTGAGAACAGGAGGTTCTGTCAACAACCAGGGTGCTGTCTAGTAATGTGGCAATGATGCCACATTACTGTTTGCTAAGCAATGAATTGTCTTTTGGTCAGTTAAATGTGTGTTAGTCAACACACACACTGCCTTTACAACAACAGAACCCTCATCACTGTGCACGTAAATTGTATTGTGGCAAAAGATGGTTTCTACATTAGCTTTTATACAAAAAATTTGAATTTCTTAAACTGGTTGAATAATCAAATAATTTGGGACACAAATTCCAGTATCTTTGTCTTACACAGTTTAGGGGTAACACCTCCAGCTCCTGTGATATCTCAACTCCATCAAAATCCATGCAGAAACTTCCTCTTCATCCACTAAGCTTTTCTATAAGCTATGGACCTTACTATGCTGGAGATGTGGTTTATTAACATCAAGCCAGAATGTTTGAGGGAACCTATTTGGAATTTAATAGCATGAAGTACTAGGAAATGGGGGGATGAAAGTTTTAGAGAGGTTATTATTTTAATAGCAGTGACAACTTCACAGTTCCATTAATTTTCAACTTGCCAAATGAGATATTTGTGTTAAAAAATGTTGATTGAAGAATGAAAGTAGTTGGTGTTAGCTGGTTATTGTCAATCAAATCACCACTACTATAACAAAATTGTATTTGTGTTTATCACATCACACGTTTGGTGCAGTGTACCTTTGTTCTCTCCATCTTTAGTAGATCTTCATTAAATGGGTGTTATATTAAAATGGAATAGGGCCAGATGGAAAATTAACCATTAACGCTTCTTATAATTAAAGTGATTTTTGTCCATTAATTAGTAAAAAAAAATGTCTTAACCCCAGAGCAACATGAGTTTCTGTTGTGTAAAACATTTAAGTGCCTTAAATGTTTGTGGTTGCCTTATCGGGGTGTATCAGGAAAAAATATTTGATCTGAGGGGATTATTTCTGACATTAAAGTGCCTTAACTACCGTTCAGTGTTTCTCATTTCTGCTTCAATTTTTGGGAGAAAGCCCCATATTCACATGGCCTGTGGCAAGACACAAATATAATAAATAGGCTATATCGACAAAAACATTTCAGCATGAAGGCTGAATGTTTCCTCTTAATATAGTCTGTAGATAGGCATTCAATAAATGCAGTCAATGACTAGTCACAGTCTGGAGATAATAAAAAAATTGCACTGTACTGTACTATACACTCTCTTAGTGTAAGGATGGCATTTCATTGTGTTATATTCCGCCAATGGAGGTAGGTTGGCTAGCGCTTCGTGACCTTCGACAACTAGCTGGTGAGATGAGTCACCTTCATTTCGAAAACATTTGGACAGGACACAAACTGGGTTGGCAAGGTAAAATATTAGTTAATGGTATTCTCTTTACCCTTTTGCCCCTCTGCACCTGGCAACAGATCACTTGATGTCTTATCAGGCGGTTGCAACCATGCACTATAAAGCACCAGTGGACCTCATCTCAGCAACTTATAACAGGACCAGTTGGACCTGTAGTTGCAGAACTATGTACACACTGATAAAACTGGAGTTACAGCCAGGTAACTGGATGTAGGCCCCACTAGCCCTGAGGTACACCTGTTTTGGAGATTCTGTCTGGTCCCATGTTAGTGACCTGGGAGAAGGTGATGATAGGCCCATGTCAAGATTTCCTGTCCTGGAACTAACTTCTAGTTCTGTTCTAGTAGGCCAACATTGTGATGTTCAACCTAACCATTATATGTTTTTCACAAACCTGTGCAGAAAAATGGAATGGAACGGTCTGAACTGTAATGAGCTCAAGAGGTTACATGTGTCAAGCCTACTCAGGCCACTTCATGCCTATTCTGCTCTGGCCAAACACCCCAACCAGTCAGGGAAGCATCTGTAAAACCTAGACATGATGGGTAACATTCCCAAGTGGGGACATTACTCCAGGTTAGAGCAGGAATCTAGTGCCCACATCATTGGTCATGGGTTATATGCAACCTCAGCTGCATAAACCTCCACTGAAGGGTAGTGCAGTAGACCTAGATAACCAGGTCCATCCAAAGGTTCACCTCACCCTGAGGATGAATGCGTGGGACTTTCATAGGAAGGTGGTGGTAAGTTGTCTGGACCCCAAAAATTTCTTCTATTGCCAGCTCAGTCTGCTGAGTCCAGAGCGCCTGTCAGGTAGTCCATGTTACTTACTGGTGCCGGCACCTTGGTGGCAACAGTCCAAAATCAGTAGAGAAATCATTTGTCCCTCCTGGGTAGGACTGACAATTTGCTAGACAAAACAGAAGACAACAGACCCTGAATGAATCTGCAATTGGTGGTATCCACTCATCCCACTGCCAGCCATCAATCAACAGTGCAGATTTTCCCATAGATTGTACCATAGGTGACTATAAGTGGCTTGGCTACCAGCAGAGTATTCCATTCCCTCTTGGCTTAACAGAAAATGGGTAATATAGATGGGCAGTTCACACATGGCTTGGCAACCCATATGTATTCTGTGAGGGTCTTCAACAGTGGGGGGGGGGTGCCCATTAGTTTGGTGGCTGATTAGAAAAGTCCAGGCAGAATGCCAAGAGTGTGGCAGTGAGCCACTGGCCCTCCACATCATACTATTCCCACAGCAGTAATATTGTTATCTAGACTATTCAAAAATGGTCTCCATAACTCCCCCCTAACTTTTCACCAAAGCCAGTTCTGTTGTACTGAATTTTCTCCAGATGTAGTGATTAGCTCATTTCATCCAGCCACTGTATAAAAGCAGGAGGACAGGTCTTTTGGCTATGACCATTCTGAAAGGCTAAAAAGAGTAAGTTCACAATTTACTCAAATCTTTCTGTTCAAGGTGAAAGGTGATGCTGATTAATAACATTTATTCAGTGCAGACAGTGAACTCTTTGCAAATGAATGAGCCTCCAAGTGAGTGTAGGCAAAATGTCAAAACAAAATGCTTTGACTTTTACACCCTAGTTGTGGTGTATGATGTTGGGAAAATAGAACCCTCCTAACTCTTTTGGCATTTGCAAATGTTGTTAAGATATACAACATGACTTAAGACCTCACATGAATGGTAGCATGATGAAATCAGTTTTCTTAAAAAAAAAAGTGTTAAGTTATATAGGAAGTTTCTAGAATGATGAAGAAATCTTGGTCAAGAAACAATTCCAATAAGATTGATTTGTTCAGTTAAAGAAAGAGGCACATTTCGCCGAATTTCAATTTTTGTCTTTAATTTAGATGTTTTTAGGGCAAATTTCATTATTTAAAAAAAAGTTTTCGATTTTTTAGCTATATGAATTTAGTGTGAGGCTGTTTTTTTGAGGGTGTGAAGAGAGCTGGATACATCAACATCCCTCAGCCTTTCTGCCAATTTCCTACAGTGATCACCCAACAACAAAAAAAATCCCCCGTACCCCAAACAGCATTTTTCCAATAGACCCCAATATAAAATAGATTTCTGTAAAACTGTTGACAGGACACCTCCAACAGTAAACAGTATTGTTTTTGTTCCCTTTATAATGAATTTTTAATACATGGATGTTTTATATTTGTAAAACACAGGTGAACGATTCACATTTTTTTGTCATCCCCGTGAAGAGTATATAGGCTGAGCTGAAACATGCAGGCTGGGGTAGTGGGGGAGACACTAATGTGCATGTGCAGCGGGCCACACAACGCAGAAGCAAACCCAGAAGCTAGAAAAGGAAAGCACTTTAAATGTGTGGTTAACCAAACTGGTCCTTCTTCAAAACCAAAAAAAGATACAGAATAGGCAGAGAGGAAAAGAACAATAAACGGCAAAACGTCATTTCGAGTATCTGAAAAACTCAGTAGGATCTTTAACAAACATCACATCCCTTTGCACTTCAGGCTCAGTAACACTCTGACACAGAAGCTTGTCCACCCTGAGGACAAAACAGACAAGCAGAGCATTGTGGTGTATGCAGTTCAATACAGTGAGGAATGCATAGACCTGTATATTGAGAGAAACAAAATAACTGCTTTACAAGCACATGGCACTACACAGGAGACACAAATCATCAGGACTCAGAATTCCACCTACATCAGCAGGACAGGGGACACACATTTGAGGACATCAATATACACATTTTGGCCACAGAAGACCAATAGTTTATAAGAGGAGTGAAAGAAGGCTTCTACAACAAACTAAACCTCAATGACTCAAGGTATTAATGACCCCAGAAGAGGTTAAATGCCAGGGTCCCCCAACATTTGATTTGGACTGAAGAAGCCTTTCAGCTGAAAGGTGCTTAAGGACCTTAAGCAAGTCCTGTTGCCTTTGTATAGCACTTAGAAATAACATGATCTGGATAATGGAGAATCCTCACAGACATGTCTCAACCACCCAAGAACCTAGTCGTGCCTGATATGCTGTCCAAACATCCTGAGTCAAACGTGGACAACTCAGGACTAATGAGGAGGTCCAAGCTTACATACATGCCATCGAGGAGCATGGAACATAAACAGTCCTAGAGTGTATAACTACAGAAACTAAAAACGATGACTCTCTGTAGTTTCCCAGACACTACATTATACCAGGTTGGCTTCAGTGTTTGTGGCATATTTCCAGACGTGCCATAGATTATTTTATGGAGATAAATAGTCTAAGTGAACAAAATGGGCTGTTGAAAAGAGGAGATCAAGTTGTGATTCCTCAAATCTTGAGCTTGGAGGTGCTTGCACAGGTATCAGGGCCTTATCAAATGCAAAGAGAGAAAAAATGCCAGCCGGTGGCCAAAGATCAGTCAAGAAGTGAAGGAAAAGATGTTGTAACTCCCCTATTTAAATGACCACAGATCAAGCCAGTGGCACTCATCACTGCAACATTGCCTGTAAGGCAGAATGATACCTAGGCTAAACAGGCATATAAGAACACCTATAGTAGGAAGTAATCAGCAAAGCTGCTCCCTGCACTGGGTGCAACTGACAGGGAAGACTCAAACCAGACACTATAAAGCAATGAAGTGGCACTGGGGTCATCCAGTCTATAAGCATTGCAGGCATTTTCTTCTTAACCATCAGGATCAACATTGGACGAAACCAGGGAAATTTCTAAACCAGTGGACTACAATGTTATCACTCACGACTTTCCTACATGTGCAGGACTGAATAGTGGAGTCAGGCTTACATGACCGGTCAGATGACCAGGGAGACTTGTGACAACATACTCAAGAAGTGTCATGCTAGCATATTAAGGTACTTGTTAGTTGGAATTTGGAGCAACATGGGTCAGAATATTCCCATTCCCATTCAACTTCCCATTGTAGTTGACCTTCTACCCTGTAGACTAGAGATGACCCCTTCTGAAATAAGTTTATTATTGTTACCTTCTAAACTTAACAGTATATTACTACAACTTTCACTAATGCGGATGCATGGGGCAGCCACCTTGGATTTTGAGTTTAGGGTTATTAAGGTTCATTTGACCTTCTCAGTTGGAAATCCGACTTCAGGTGGTGTTCCAGTTGAAATTTCCACCTGGGAATCAATACTATAAGCCCTGCTTGTTGCATTTGAGTAGGTCAATAAAAGGTAACAAAATAGTACATAAAACCCAGTGTCCTCTCTTCTCTATTCCTGCTGTTCCCAGTTAGTTAGTTACTTAGTGAGTGTAATAATTAGGAGTAGTTTTAATGTTTGGCCTGCAGTTGGCAGTAATTGTCCTTTAAGAACTGTACCACAGAAAAATATAAGAAGAAGAAGGCGGGACTCGGGAAACACGACAAGATGGCGGAATGTGGGAACCACAGCGATATTAGACAGCCGTCAAATTCAGACTCAGAACCCCCTAAGTTATCCGACCTATTAGATCGTGGGTGGAAGATATTTGAAGAGGTGGACAGTACTAATGAAGCACTGAGTTCTAACGACATCCAGGTAAGAGTGAAACGCGGCATCGGTATGTTGGAAGAAGCGTCCAGAATGGCGGCTCAGCTCGACCTGTTCAGCAGGAACGAGGAGCTGGAAGAGGTCGCCACTGCGGACCTGAAGTACCTGCTGCTGCCCGCTCTCTTAGGAGCCCTGACCCTGAAGCAGACAAGCAGAGACAAACGACTAGAAATAGTCCAGACCGCCCGGGCTTACTTCACGGACTTCCTGAGGAGATGTAAAGAATATAACATAATAGAATTCGAACTGCCAATGTCCACGGATGAAAACACATGTGGTCCCGGCGACGCCTCAGAAAGTGGAATCTCCGCGGTCAAGGTGGGTGGTGTGAAGATGTTCACAGCAAACAGGACAGACGAAGCTTTGAGTCCTGAGCCCGTCCATCAAGTGCCGGTAGCCGGTTTAGTGAGAACCCTCCAACAGTGATGCAGTGGTACAAAAAACATCACACGGCGTTACAGTAGGAAACATGGCGCAGCAGTGAGCATCACACCCAGTTGGTGTAGAAGCAGCAACTGTTTGCGTTAGTAGCTGCCGTTAGCAGGTATTTACAATAGTAAGTTGGGTTACCGATCGCATCACCACCAACGCAGCAGAGATCTGATTGATTCTAGTCCCAATTTGTGCCTTAAGCATACATTCAAGTCTCAAAAGACTATTTAATTACAAAATTAAAAGGCATGTACTGG
Organism: Istiophorus platypterus; assembly: GCA_016859345.1. NCBI lineage: Eukaryota > Metazoa > Chordata > Actinopteri > Istiophoriformes > Istiophoridae > Istiophorus > Istiophorus platypterus. Next base: position 27,782,327 of record CM029134.1, read on the forward strand.
AGTGGGTGTTAAACTTGCTAAGACCCACCTGTGTTTGGGTTAAGTTAGAAGACAGCTCTTGGATAAAAAAAACCCAAGGTTCATTACGTAACTGCAGTTGTGCAACCATGCAGTTAAAGAAGTTACATCTGCAGAAAACAACTGGAATGCTAAAATGGTTTACAGCTAGAATTGTTTTCTGGGATTTAAGAAATTTCAATTTGAAGAATCAAGGTCAGGGTGGACCTTTTTTTTAAAAGGTCATTTCAGAATTTTTTTACTCGTGCCTTCAGCAACCCAAAAAAGAAAGCAAATTCAAAGTTTACAGAAAATGGGGAAAAGGGTAATCGCACACCATATTTAGACTGAGGTGGAAGACGACAAGATCTCCATCCAGGAGAAGATCTGTCTGGAAAAATATTATTCGTTATGTCTGTCTTATGAGATACGAGTTTCTGCTGGGGACTGGGAACAGGCGTGCTCATCATTTTTTATATATTTTGGAGTTGACCCTTTGTAACTATGCTTTAAACCAAAATTCATGACATCCTGGAAACCGTCTATGTTTTGAGCTGATGTACATCAATAAAATAGAAGAAGCTTGTAAGAAATCTCTTGATGGCTGAAAAAGGAAATGACTAGTGTTGATGAAGGGATCTTCAATATTTATGTGATTTAGAAAATTACTTTTAAGTTGAGAGCACAGAAGGAAAAATTTGTTGAGACCTGGACAGAATGGATTATTTGTATGAACATGAATCAGGAACAGATTCCTGTGTATTCCCTTGTCTTCCAAACAAACTTACATACATGAAGTGCGTGGGTTGATGTTTGTTTTTTCTTTTCATGTAGATTATTTTCTCTTGAAAAGTTGAGTTTAAAAAAGAGGAATAAAGAAAGTTAATCTCTTGAATTAATCTCTGCTCAGGGACTCCTGTACTCCACTGTTCACCAAATCTGCACTGTGTGAGTTTGCCTTTAGCTTGACAGATATATTAGATGTACAAAGTTGGGCAACAACAGTCCACAGCCACACTAGGAGCTCTGTGTGGCTGCACTGATACAGAGTTACCACAAGTGAAATGCTAATGTCAGCATGCTTAACATCCTGACAATTGCCATGCTGTTGTTCAGATAACAGTAATGAGAGGGCTGTGATTTCCTACAAATTGAACCAAAGGCAGGTAGAGGTCAGTAAACAGGCTGAAGGACACGAGAACAAAAGCTGGCAGGACACAGAACACAGCATAGACTGTCCGACTGGGAATGAGCATTGAATATTGGATGAAGTTAGATGTGTTGATTAAGGTTCTAATTTTCAGTTTTTGTTTTAGAGAGTGCTACAGTGCTACACCAGAGATGTAATGAAATGTCTTCTGTCTCACAAGGGTTTAATTCCTCGCAACAAAAAGTCTTAAATGTGTCCAAATTATTCTTGAGATAATCTCTTTTGAATGATTTTTGACAAACTACCACTGCCTTTCAAATTTCAAACTTATAAGTAAACAAGTCTATTTAAAATTCACTTAGAACATAGTTTGAAAATGAATCACTGTTATGTGCACTTCTTGTTCCAGTCTGTCCCCTGCCCATCAGACCTGGCTGCCATGGCAGCACGGAGACAAGCTAAGATCGAGCAGTACCGCCAGAAGAAGGAGCTGGAAGCCAGACTGTCAGATGTACGGATAGCTGTTGACAGTGGACAAGCCGACGATGAAGTTAACAGAGATTTTTACCTTCTGAACATCCAGAGATGGGTCACTGTGTGTCTGGAGGAAATGGAGAGCATTAATCAGGAGGTGGAGATACTTAAGAAAATGGATGTTATGAAGCACATGGCTACCAAGCAGCCAGCTCAGCCAGTCAGGCCTCCCATGAAACCATTCATCCTCACCAAGGACGCTGTACAGGTGAGATTGTGTGTAGACGTGGGTGTATGGGCTAGCTGATACTGAATCAGCCACATGAAGTTATTATCCAGTAGAGCTTGATCAATGAATCATCCAGGATTATGTATATTTGCTGATATCACGTATTTGCAGATACATTGGCTTCAGAACGTATTCAGACTCACCACCTCTCGCAACCAATTACAAAGTGGAAAACTGATGTCTAAAAGTATTCACAACTTTGGTAAGACTACACGACTCTTTGGTAGCATTCACAGCTTCAAGCCTCGTTGGTTAAGTCTCTTCAAGCTTTGCTTATCTGGATTTAGATAGCTTCTAGACACTTTCACCCAAAGCGACATACATCTGAGAGCTGAAACAATACAAGCACTGGAAGGGCACGAAGGGTCATTGAACTACCATCTTCTGGTCTCTCCATAGATTTTCTATGGGGTTGAAATCTGGGCTTTGGCTGGATCGCTCAGGGACAGTAAGAGACTTTTCCTGAAGCCACAGCATTACCTTAGCTGTATGCTTTGGTTCATTGTTGGACTGACAGATGAGCTGTTGTCTCAGTCCCAGGTCGAGCAAATTTTCCTCAAGGAGCTCTCTGTATTTTGTTGCATTTTTCCTTCCCTCAATTCTGACCGCTCTCCCAGAACCTGTCAAGGAGAAGCCCCCCCCAAATAGAATGATGCTTCCACCACCACTGTGGGCATGGTATTAGCCAGGTAAGGGGCAGTTCCTGGTGTTTGCCAGATATAGTTTTGTATTTCTGTCCTGATTGTTGAATTTGACATCACACCAAAGAATCTTTCTCCTTAAATGCTATTTGAAAAACTCTTAGCAGGCTGTCAAATGTGTTTTAATTAAAGTTAGTTCTGTCTAGCAGGTCTGCCATTAAGTCCTGATTGATGGTATTGCTGAGATGGTCGTCCCAGAATACTTTGTGAAGCCACTGTGCCTCAACTTCAGTGTGCATAGCAGCTGATGTGTAAAAAGAAAATGAGGTGCCGAAATGCCCAACCTGGTTTGAATTAAAGTAGAAATGGTGTCTCCATTACATATTTTGTCCACCACAGTATTAAGGTATTAGTAGTGGAGTATTGAAGAGTTAATTTTCACAAAGTAAAACACTATGTTTAGTATTTATTATGGTCTCACATGGCCACCAAAACAAAACTAAGGACACTATAGAATCTGGTTAAAAATGATCAGTTTATAGGAAACAAGCTTGGCTGAAGATAATATCAGTAATGAAGGCAGTGGCAGTAAAACTGAGGTTTAATCATAACATCAATGTTGTGCACTTTTTCTGGATGTCTTCTTTAACACAGACAGATATGACTCTATGCTATAGCTAGTTCACTTTAAAGATAGCAATTGCCAGTCTAGCTGCTGGAACTAGAATCCAGGGTATATCCATGGAAACATGATGGGAACTATCACCAAGTCAGGGTTTTTCATTTCACTTTCAAAAATATCAGCTGATAAATTACATTTTATTAGTCTAGCTAACAACACATTTGCCAAGCAGGAGAAAGGAGTTTTCAGGCTTTCCCTAAACGGTAAAAAAACCCAATATAAATAGCTGTAATCCAAAAAAGAAAACTCACAAAAAAACACATAGATCAGATACCTTATGATAGACTGTTATGTTTTGCATCTTAACTGAAAAGGAGCTGTCCTCTACTGCTCTGTCTTTGACTAATGATCAGTTTTGCAGCTTTCTAGAAAGTTATTACCTGTAACTTAGGTTATGATGTCTTTTTTGTCAGCATGAAAAAGTGTCCGGAGCTCACTGTGCACAGCCTAACAAACTCCACCAATCAGAAGGTCAGAGGGAGCCTGTATGTAACTTGATAGGTGAAACCTACTGTATAAACTTTATTACATCTCTCTCTGCAGGTCCTATCATCATGTCTATACAGGAAGTATCCAGCTGCGTATTTCAATCACGTGTCTCATGCTCATCTGATAGAACACGTACGATATTGTGTGTTGGGCTCCACGCGATTACAAAATTCAGGTGACCTTAAACCTAATACTGCACCTGAATGCCTCATGTGTGACAGAAGGAGCACCGTAGCTGCTGCTGCTGCTCTGCTGCCCACACTAGGCCTTTTGTGTAGACACATTGTAAAGCAGTTAAATCCACAATATTGAGTGAGCAAGACTTGAATATGTTTTCAACCTTTTTCATCAGCTCCCCTCTATTCTGATCTGGATTTCAGTCACTGGAGAATCTGATGACACTGTTTAGAGAGATTTTAGTCAGTAAAGTCAAGGAAAGTAATAGAATTTTTAAAAGTGAGTGAAATATGCACCCCAGCGCCACACCCCATAAACTTATATCCAAAAGTTAGTATGCCCCATGTGATAAGGTTCATCTCTGTCTCACATTCCTGTAGAACTGATTAGACTTTTGCAAGATAAGGAACAAGAAGATTTACACTGGACATTTGTAAAACAGTGAAGGTAACCTTAGCTATTTGTTCAACAAAGATGGCTGTAACATCATCCACCCTCAAAATGATGGACCTAGATCAGACAGGTTATAAACAAGGGCGAAGCAGACAGTTGGCCTATGGACAGTCGGGCTGACAAGGCTCTTTAAAACGCTTGCAATTTTAGGGCAGGGAGCAGATTAATTGGTACCACACGAGACCTGTGGACAGGGGGATTAATGGATTGATTAACTGGTATGACAAGAGACCTGTGGACAGGGCTTTATTAAAACAGTTCTCTCAGATGCAGCAGGCACCAGATCAGTGTTACAGGCTGTCATGATTGACAGAGTGTTTGTTTCATCCCCAGGCTCGAGTTTTCGGGGCTGGTTACCCCAGCCTTCCCACCATGACAGTAGATGACTGGTATGAACAGCACAGAAAACATGGTGCTCTGCCTGACCAGGGAATATCCAGGAAAGCTGCTGCGGATGACACTGATGCAAAGGAGAGGGAAGAAGAGGAAAAAGAGAAAAAGGCTGAACAGGACGATCAGGAGTCTCTGCTGAAAGCCAGAAACTGGGATGACTGGAAAGACACTCATCGCAGAGGTTATGGTAACCGCCAGAACATGGGCTAACTGATCCCAGCACTGTGGATGTCTAACACACCCACTCCGTCTTGATTTCTACTCGGTTCAGTCCAGAAGTGAACGCTCTTCACAGTCCGGATCCCTAAAGTTGTGGGTATTAGAAGGAAACACCACAGCATCACTTAACCAGCCTGCTGACTTCGCTGATTGGTTGATGTGCAGGTAGACATTACAGCTGATTTCCAGCTTGCTGTTGTCAGTCATTTACGGCTTAACAGTCTTCTGTGCTGTCATGTGTTCAACTGAGTTTTAATAAAAATCTACAGTTCACCTGGGTTGAATCGAGCCCAACCATGATGCCTGTCTTTTTGCTCTGCAGTATGTATTCCCTTAACATTGTCATTGGAGAATTAAGACTGCATAAACCATGTGCACTATCAAAACAGCAACTTCTGTTCTTTGGTAGAAATAACACAAATGGTTAGGCCTCACAAACCTAGCATACATTACACTTATACAATTTAACTGACAATACATCAGGCAGTCCTTTTGTTTGAACAAGTGTGACTCCTGGTAACTGTGAGTCTTAATCCGGGATTCATAATTAAGAGTGAAAGTTGTATTACCTTGTACTCTTAAGTGTGGGAATGAAAAAATAACTTCACTGGTTGACTTCATCTTGTAGTTTAATTTAAATGGTATAATTATTACTTTTAATCATTATTTCATTCAACTAAATGTCCAGTGGATGGTTTAATGAACTAATAAGTGTCCAATATTTCTGAATAACTTATTTGCATCTACTTACCAGCATGCATTGCATTAAAGTTAAAATTAGGGATGTGCCCTATTATTTGACTAAAAGATTAGATGCTGCTAATAATTATTCATTGTAAAAATAACTAATTATTAATATGTATAATATTAATGCTATATTAATGCACAACACTGGTTAACTGTTGTGTCAAAGACATTATGTAGCCAACTGCCATGGAAGCAGCCCCTCTCCCCAACTGGTGCCTGGATGTTATAAACCAGCATGGTTTTGCTGTATTTTGATCTAGAAAATGAAAATAAGATTGTATGTAGTCTGTGTCAGAATAAACTGACCTGTAACATCCCGAACAAAGCAATGTTTATCCACATTAAGCACAGTGGAAATTGGCCTCCAAGGAAAGAAGGCTACTGGTGCTTGCACGACTTAGCCAAACTAGGCAAACCAATATGACATTGTTCACCTGCAGATGCTGTGATCTTGCTTAATTCCTGAATAAACAGTGCTCAATTTTGACTGTTTTATGAGTGTTTTCTTACATTTACACTAGTTGACTTGTCTAAATTTAGACTACCATTTTATCGACAGACAAATAAGTTGTTAGAAACATCCATGGTTAAAATTCTTCATTAATCCTTTTTCTGATATGAAAAAAGACCCATGATGAAGATTTTTTTGGGGGGGGTCTCCATATAAATATAAATATATATATATATATATATATATAAATTCAATTCAGTATTGTCAACAATCAATATAACACTTGACAAGACAATAAGAGTACAAAGGAGAAGGAGCCTGATGGCGGTTGGAGCCAAATACATGAAACATACAACAGCATGAATGTATACTGGTTGTCTTGGAAAAGAAGGAGGAAAAAAAATCAACACAGCAATCTCGGAGAATGATTACATGGTAAATGAACACAAGAATCAATGCATTGACTTAAAGTAACAGAAGAGAACCCCCATTTACATTTAATGAATCTCCATCTACCTATGCAATCATTAGTCATAGCCTGTCCTTTATGCAGTAAATGAATCTCTGATAGAGCAACCTGGTCCTCTCTATCTTGGACATATCTTGGACAGACAGAAGCACAGGTTCCACATTTCTGTAAAACGATTTAATTTAATGTATCATGTAAGCACAGAGGCCAATCTTCCCAATGGAAAAATATGAAGAACGTTTGTTCGACTAGTGCCACAGTATAAGTGCTGTTTGATTCACCAAGACCCGTAAAACAGAGACCACGTGCGTGATAGAAACAAACAGGGTGCATTTAAGACAGTTTTATTTTGAAAATTACACAGGAAGTCCCTACAGTCTTTGGTACAGCAACTCGACTAACGGCCCGCAAAGGTCGGTAGCTAGTCGCTAGCCGTGCAAACTGGTCCACACCAAGTCTAAGAGCTTTCCGGTTACAGTTTGAGGTAGAGTAACTACTTTCTCTCACCGTGTCACTCCACAGCTGTCTGTCCGTCCATATATCTGTCTTCTGAAAACACACCTAATCAATGAATGGACGAGGCTAAGTTAGCTAACTTTACGCTAGCTGAAATTGAACTTAGGACAGCAGGTACGCGATTGTCTCACAGTCTGTCTCAGACCCGATATTTTGTGCCTTAATGTCCTAGTTTTCATGTCCATATACGTCAACGTAAGAGAGGCGTCAGGAAAAAACGGCTGTTATTGTGAGAAAGGTCAGGGTGTCATTTGGAGGAGTCTAACCACTGACCCTGTTAACAGCTGTTTGCTTTGGTTCTCAGACGCTACACAGACCCCAGTGCAGATCAGTCCTCATACTGTCTCCGTAGTATCTGAAAGCTACCACAGAATTACAGCCCGACTCTGACGGAATTACATGCCAGGAGAAGGTGGACTGTAATTTCCCTGCTCGGTTCCTTTAGTTCATCGTTTCGGGCGCCATGTGAGCTAAAACACGGTCAAGCCAGCAGTTGCGCCTTTACTCATGTCATTACGGGACATGTTCCAATCAGCCACATTAAAACTAGTTCCCGGTTTTAAATCTAGCTGATGGGTGTATTTTGTCAATGTGAAGCGCAGTCAGTCTTTTACTTAATGTTTAAAATGTGCGGCCTCTGAATGTATAACAGTGGTTTAGGTGTCTATCTGTAAAGGACTCCAATAGACTCCCTTTCAAATAGCGTCAACTTCCCTCGCGAAATACAAAGTCAGTAATTTTTTTCATAGGTAAGTATGGTGTCATCAGCTAAATGAACTCCTTCTGATCAGTGCTCTTGTGTTTCCTTCTGAAAATAATTTCATAATTAATTAAATATTAGGCCTCAACAAATGGTATGCTTTGGTGCGTGTCCTTGATTTACAGACAGCCTGTCTGGATGAGGTCAAGAGAGTCATTCACCAGTGAAATCTATCATTGTTTTGTTTCAGTTGTGTTTTAATCACTGTTATTTTTCCTTATTTGTCACTGGAGTAAACATTTTCCGCAAACTATAATGCTGTTTGTTAGCTTTAAATAAGTTTTCAATTTATTGTGGTTCACCGAAATTATGTGGCATTCTTCAGTTAGTTGTACTAAGAGCCCCTCCTAGGATTCTGGTACCCAGTTTTTGGTAAGTAAATGCTTATTTTCTTAATGGTATCAATTTTAATGCGATTTATATGCAGTTTTAAGGATAATGTGTGCAATGCACCACAAACGTTGGTGAATGGTCCCTAGGTGTTTTAATCAGAGAAGGGGAGACAGTTAGCATCCCTATTAATGTAACAGTTAATGTGAATTACAGATGTACCTTGCTAACCTAGCTAGCTAGCTAGCACTAGCGTTGATGATGGAAGTTGAAGGAGACAAGAGGAAATAAGGGAATGGGACACAGCATTAGTTAACACAAAGCATGGATATTGATTTTTGAGTTTGATTTAGAGCTAAAAAAAAATTCACAGTCTAACTTATTTCAATTGAAGATTAAATATCCAGAATATTAACAAAGTAGAGACTGACACTAGAGTTAAATAAAACGTTTGAATCGCTGCAAAGATAACTTTGAGGAAAAAATCCTTCATGTAAGTGTGAAGTGACTGCAGCCCTTTTTTAAAGTATATAGAAAGCCCAAGAGGAAATCTTTCAGTATGTTACTTTAACATTAACTACTGTTGTTGTTAATATATCTTTTTCCTGTGTCCTGCTATTGAATATGAAGACTTTCTGTTAGCAAAGAAAACTGTTTCAAGATGAACTATACACAAATGTTAGTCTCTATTTAGAAACACTTCTTTATTCACACAATGATTATATCACAAACATTAGAGGTGTGTTCTTATGTAAAATACACAATGTATAGAAGAACATTTGTGATGTAAGAGTTTGTTCATTTGTTACTGTACGTTCACACACAATGTCTAAACTGAGGCAGACATTCATGCGCCTAACATGAAATGCTGGTATCTGTATGTGATTTATAGTGATCCACAGTGTCTTACCTTAAGTGTTTGTCTTTTACAGTTATCCAAAAGTTGTCCACATTGTGAAAAGTGATTGACTGGCATCAACAGAGGGAAGACCTCGTACATGGACCAGTATATTTGGTGCCATTCATTTGGTTGTGGAGAAGGGGGACTGCATAGACAACATCTTAAGTTCTCATATGGGTTGTGGTGATGATGCCAGAAAACTACATACAGCTCAGTTTCCCTTGATGAAAGGACAGATCAAGTTTTTAGATGTTTACTATAATCTTTCCTTAGGATTCACAGGCTCAGTTTCTTTCATTTGACTTCATTTCCACTTTTGTTAGATAATGGTAGTAACATTTTTAAAACAGAATTTTTTAGATATTAAACTGTCATTAAATGATGGTTCAGTTACAGCACAGTCATCACCTTCGCAAAAGAAGGTATTTTACGAATTTGACATCAAAAGAGTCTTTGGTAAGAAACAGCTGGAACTGGACAACCAGAATTGCACCCGGGAGCAAAATTTTACTCCTGTAATGGAAGCGTACTACTGTTATTTTGAAGTATCTGTTAGACATACAAACTCTTCAGTTTTATACTAAAGATCGAAGTAGCTGGGTTAATTGATTGATATTACATGTCTTTGTATGGCTCTTCATTTGATGGAGACTTCCAAATTGTCTGTGTATTACAGCTCATGTATATTAGTTTTAACTGCAGTTATTGTAATTGAAAAATGTGTTTAATTTGCCTTTGTAATTTGTAATCATAATTTTCTGTTATATTGAATTTTAGAAAAAGTTACCATGATTTACCGGCAATGAGTGTATTTTCCATTAACTACAGAACTTATCTTGCCTGGTTTTCACAATTTTTTTTTTTCCATTACTCATACTAAATCTAATGGACACTTTGGTGAATTAGTGTTTTCAGTGTCATTGAAACTGATAAGTACATAAGACACATAAGGAAAGCACAAACTCAGATTTCTGTTTTTCTATCCTTCTTTGTCCATATTCAAGGACAGCAACATTTAATAAACATCTTTTACTTTGTTGGTTAAAGCTAATGTAGCTTCGTAATGAATTACAATTTCTGGCAAAACCTCCAGTGTTTTCTTGAATCATTATGTTAAACTACATTTTGCTATTGTTAAAATACATATCTGATATGCACCATAAAAACCCATCACTAAATTTAGGGTTGTAGCTTCATAAATATTTTTATTGCACATTAAAAACTATTAATTTAAACAATTTTATTATCCCTCAACAAAACAAGAAATATGTATAAAGAATGTACTAAATGGATCAATGAAATTACTACTTTATTCAAAAAATAAAGAAGCTTTGGATCTGGTGAACTCTCACCAGACAAATTTATCAAATAGAAAGAGGGGGTTGAATTTCCAGTGCAACATAATTTTTCGTAACAGGCACAGATTACAGTGGAAATGGTTGACATGAGAAAGCCTTGTATATAAATAATCTTCATATTTAGCTTAGAGCAATAAGCACAGCAGCCTCTTCACTGTATGAGTAAAGTCCAAAGCCTGGGTAAAGAAATAAATGCTGCCTTTACAATATAAGTAAGCTAGTTAGTGCAACAGTCTGTAGTTTAGCTGGAATGCATAGTTGAAAAGACTACTACAGCAGTCCATGGGTAATGGAGGTAAGCTGCAGAAAATCCAGGAACCATTATATATCTTTGTTTGTGAAACAATGGAAGACTGTGGAGGAAGCTTTTCTGAAGTCTATTCAATTTAACAGCTTCTTGAATTATTAGGTCACTGTGAAAGGGACAAAAAGGCAAATTTGAATTGGAAGTTACTCCAGTAACAACATCTCTCTAAATAAGCTATGCTCTTGTAACAGCACACTAATTTTATCTATAATAATTGAGAACCCAGAACTATATATATATATATATATATATATATATATATATATATATATATATATATATATATATATATATAGTTAACTATGAACTTCAGTGTTTAATACTATAGTTTGTTACAGCTATATCTGCCATGGGGGCAGAGTGTCAAAGACCATGGGGGGAGGACTAGGGTGTTAATGGAATAAGAGTTGGAAAAGAATAGTAGAAGGTGTAGGGGATGGAGAAGAGCATAGCTTGTAAGACTGAACAATGTTGTGGCCACAAGTGAAAAAAAGCAAAATTACCAAAAAACAGCTGTGACAAACTCACATGTGAACATTTAAGCTCGCTGAAGTTGAGCTACAATGGGCTCCCAACAAAACTATTATATCATTTCTCCTCGTAGTGAAATTAACTCTTATCATGCAAAAATAGCCCAGTAGTGTCAAAAGCTGTCCAAAGCTGCCACTTAAACAGTGAACATAAAGTAATTAGCTGTAAAACTGTTAAGAAACCTACGTACCTTGTCAGTTTTCTCCAGATTAACACCAGCCTTCCACCAGCATCTCTGGGTGATGCCAGAGAAGGTGATCTTCAAATCTGCATATCACAGTTGGAGGTGGTCCTTTGTTGCTATGATGAGATTGATACTTGACACATTCCCAAGGTCTTCCTTCTAGGGACTGCTGTAGAGGGCTCTTCCACCTCAGACCACCCTAGCCAAACCAGTAGATGGAGACACCATCAACACAAGAGTTGTTTCCCGAGGTGTCTGTAGCTCTCTGAGCCCCACAACGAATGTGGCTGGATTGAAAAAAAAATTGTAATAGTGAGGAATATATCATAGACTATAAAGAAAAAGGCTAAAGAAACAGCACTCCTATTAGAAGAGCGCATTAGGCTGAGAAAACAAGAAAACAAACCTGTCAGACAGATGCAGAAAATTAACTATTTGGTACATTCTTAAATGCACTGGCAAGTTGAACACTCAAGACAAAAAGTACGTCATATACTTAAAAAAAAATTCCATACAGAATAAAGGAATTGGATTGAAATAACAAAACAAACCTTGCCAACTCATCAATTTCATCAATCATCCTTCCAAGCATTTTTCCTGCTAGGAACTCTGAAAAACCTCCAAACCTCCCTTGGATATCAATTATGGCATGTGTAAAAGAAAACCATTCTGTTGAAGACTGTCTAGAAAAAAAAAAATCAATTACAAGAAAGAGTACGAATTAATAGCTGTACTCATATTAAATTAACAGATGTATTTGTATTTGTGGTTGTTTAAGTGAAAAAAAATAAGTCTTAGAAGGAGTAGACAGTAGAAGCATTCTTTACTCAGCAGAAATTTGAACATACATCTGGTGACATCACATCAATGATTAGGTCAACATTTCTTAAGATGTTGTAGTCCAAGGACAATGACCACCTTACTACTTTGATTACGTCTTCAAGCTGTTGGATACAGCGTAGGTAAATGGCCACTTTCATGAAATCCCTAATTTAAAAAAGAATTAATAATATGGTTTAGGATTTTTAATCTGAAAACGGATTTTTTTCTAAGGGTCCGTTTTAGCATCATGTTTTGCCCATGGACATCCCATTGGACTGCCCACAGTCAAACATTTGTTTCAGTGCACTTGAGAATGTCATCATTCAGCTGTTGCTCAGGAGGTAGAGTGGGTCATCCACTATACGGTGGACCAATCCACTGGAAAAGACAGGGATCGAACCACCGGTTCATAGGTCTGGTTATCCTTGGGAAAGACTGAACCCAAGATTGCTCCCGAAATATCATCAGTGCATGAGTGTGTATAGAAAGCACTGCATGTATGGAAGAAAGCACTGTGTGAATGTGTGAATGTGGCAGTAGTGTAAAGTAATTGATAAGACTAAAAAAGCGCTATATAAATGCAGTTAATTCACCATATACTGTAAATGATGATTTGATATGATATGACATTGTATGGTATGCTTTATATTATAACACCGTCTGGACGACACTAATTGTTACACAACATATTTTACTTCAGTTCTCTTACTCGTGTTCATGCACCAACCAGCGACAACATTAAAACCAGTTACCTGAGAGTGTGTGTGCATGTGTGTGTGCATGTGTGTGTGCGTGCGTGCGTGCTTATGTGTGTAGCCATTAAAATCAGTTAGCGGTTTTTAATGTTGTGGCAGATTTGATTAAGTGTCTTGCCCACAGGGTAAATATCTCTGTGATCAAACTTATATAAAATAAAAACGGAAATGGAGTGGGGTTTCTGGCCAACAGATAGGTGCAGTGTTAATTTTATTTTTAGCTCTGTTTTTTTCACACCAATCCAGACCCTGAATTACAGCTGCTGGACAGTTAGGGTCAGAGCTATTTACTATCTGTTTCTTTGCTTCAGCTTCTATGTTGAGAAGGCAGTAAAAACTTTGCACACATTGACACATGGTGTCTGACTTCTTTCAACTTTTATGCAAGATAATGCTAGAGAAAGTTTTTTCTTCACACTCTGAATAAAGTGTCTGTCTTTGTGTAGATGCCAGGTGCTGGTCAATGGGTTTGAGCCGACTGGATGTATTTTACAGAAGACTGCTCCTCACCAAACTCTTCATTGGGGGATGGGGGAAGCCTGAAGACCTCAAAAGGTATGGAAAAAAGCGAGCACAACATAATACAGCTAGATATCAGTGGTGTACAGAAGCATGCCATGTCATACATAAATACTAATAAGGAAGGACAGACAGCATCATCTTCTAAAATAGGATCTCCAAGTGCTCCTTGTGCAGTTGGGAGATGTAAACATTCCACCTAGTCCTGGGTCTGGTCTGTGGTCTCCCCCAAAGCCAGGATTTAATCAAACTGGTATAAGTAAAATTTTGGATGTATTAGATGTATAAAAGATTGAACTCTTTCTTCCGCTCACAAACTTGAGAATAATGGCACATGAAGAAAGGGAGGTGCAAAAAGGCATGGAAAGGCAAGACACTGAAATCTATCAGTAATTAGAAAGCAATCCTGCCCCTTGTCAGTGCAAATTAATATCAGCTGGTTCAGTCCCAACCGATGGCCTATAAAAAGGTGTCTCATCACCAAGGTGTCACACAAGAAACATCTCATGATGGGCAAAAACAAAGAGCTCTCTCAAGACCTTCGCAACCTTATTGTTGCAAAACATACTGATGGCATTGGTTACAGAAGGGTTTTTAAACTTTTGAATGTTCCAGTGAGTACTTTTGGGGCTATAATCCAGAAGTGGAAAGAGCATCATTTCACCAAAAACCGGCCACAACCAGGTGCTTTTCGCAAGATTTCTGACAGAGGGGTGAAAAGAATTATCAGAAGGGTTGTCCAAGAGCCAAGGACCACTTGCGGAGGGCTTCAGAAAGACCTGACATTAACAGGTACCATTGTTTCAAAGAAAACAATAAGTAATGTACTCAACTGCCATGGCCTGTATGCACACTCACCACGCAGGACTCCATTGCTAAAGAAAAAGCATGTTGAAGCTCGTTTAAAGTTTGCTGCACAACATTTGGACAGGCCTGACTGAAATACTGAAAATATAGTCTGGTCCAATGTGACCAAAATTGAACTCTTTGGATGCCATAATATGCACCATGTTTCGAGGACAAATGGCAGTCCACGTCACCCCAAATACACCATACCAACAGTGATGTTTGGAGGTGGGAACGTCATGGTGTGGGGCTGTTTTTTAGCATATGTTACTGGCATACTTCTTATAATTGAAGGAAGGATGAATGGAAAAATGTACCGAGACATTCTTGATAAAAATCTGCTGCCATCTATCAGGATGCTGAAGATGAAACGAGGGTGGACATTTCAGCAAGACAATGATCCCAAACACAGCCAAGGAAACTCTCAATTGGTTTGGAGAAAGAAAATAAAGCTGCAAGAATGGCCCGGCCAATCACCTGACTTGAATCCAATTGAAAATCTATGGAAAGAACTAAAGATCAGAATTCATAGAAGAGGCCCAAAGAACCTTCAAGATTTGAAGATTGTTTGTGCGGAAGACTGGGCCAAAATCACACCTGAGCAATGCATGTGACTAGTTTCTCCATACAGGAGGCGTCTTGAAGCTGTCATTACCAACAGAGGCTTTTGTACAAAGGATTAAATTTCGGTAAGCATGTTCAATACTTTTTCCCTGTGTCATTCCATTTTATTACACAACTTTAATTTCTTAACTTACTTGTTTTGGTTTCTTTGTATATATGGATTACTCGGGTTGTTACCAAGATCTGGTGAAAATTTCATTACCGTAGCCCCATTAGAAATATATTTACTGAGAAAAATGTTGATGTGTTCAATAATTATTTTACCTGCTCTAAATAGATAGCAAGGTGTTTTCAGGTAACCATTTCCTCACTTTGTAATGTAATTACGAGACGGCAGTTAACAGGAACAGTGGAGATCAAGTTGAGGTTTGGAAGACTGAGAAACCTTTCAGAGAGAACTGATTGCTACAAAGGCAAGGAAAACCCTGGTTTGACTTCAGAAGACCCTCAGGAAGATTTATCATACTCTGGACGGATGGTGCACCGTTCTAAAGTACAGCAACACCTGCAAAAATATGATTTTTCGTGAAAGAGCCATCAGAAAACAACCCTTCCTGTATCCTCATCACAAATTTCAGCATCAGAAGTTTGAAAGGAAAACCTACATGAGCTTGATGCATTTCAAGACATGTTTTATGGACTGAAGTTAAAATAGAACATTGTTGCTGTAATGATCCAATGCATCCTTGGAAAAAAAAGGCATTCATAATTTCATGAAAAGAACACCAACTCTAAGTGTTAAGCACAGGTTCGGATTGATCATGCTTAAGGCTTATGTTGCAGTGGCACACAGAACATTTTACGAGTAGAGGAAAGAATGGTTTAATCAAATTCCAGCAAATTCTGGAAGCCAACATAACACTATTTGTAAAAAGGTTTAAGGTGAAAAGAGAGTTGCTTCTACAACAGGATAATAATCTTTAAAACACAGAATCCACATGACCTCGAGGTACAAGCTGAAGGCTTTGTAATTTATTAAAAAGGACAAACTGAAATATCATATTGATGTAAGTATGACTTTTGCAGCAACTACAACTTTAACTCTTCTTGGGTATGTAGCCAAGAAGAGTTAAAGTTGCCATTTTTGTCGCTATCAATCATTTAGACCCAAAAAGGTGGGAAAACGGGGCCCAGGTGTTAAAATACCAGAATTATCCTTTGACCCCCCCCCCCCGCCAATTGTTCAAATGATTCAAATGAACATGTGCTGTTCATGGAAAATTTGAATACCCATTCCGAAGAGGTGTTGATGCAAATGAAGGAGGCCACCAGCCTAAAAAAATAAAGAAACCTATGAGACAGATGCAGAAACTTTAGACATGGCCAAATCACCATTTTGTCACATTCTAAAAACATAATGAATGAATGGTTATATTAGCAACACCTAAAGGCCTGGAAGACCATGTAAGATGACTAAAGTGGATGATGACAGAAGTCTTTCCCTGGTAAAGAAAAACTCTTCACATCATCTAGCAATGTCAAGAATACCCTGCAGGAGGTAGGCATATCATTGTCAAATTCCACAATCAAGAGACACTTTTATGAATATAAATACAGAGGGTTTACCGCAGGGTGCAAACCACTGGTAAGAACAGAAAGGCCAGATTAGACTTTACCAGAAAACGTCAAAAAAAGAAAAACCTGCGCTGTTTTGGAACAAGAGTCTTTGGACA
Organism: Istiophorus platypterus; assembly: GCA_016859345.1. Lineage (NCBI taxonomy): Eukaryota > Metazoa > Chordata > Actinopteri > Istiophoriformes > Istiophoridae > Istiophorus > Istiophorus platypterus. Next base: position 27,799,084 of record CM029134.1, read on the forward strand.
GATGAAACCAAGATTAACTTGTATAAGAATGATGGGAACAGAAGGGTGTGGAAAAGGAAAGGTATGGTTCATAATTCAAAGCCACCACATGATCTGAATATATGGTTGATGCAGTGTTGTGATATGTGCATCTATCGCTGCCAGTGGAACTTGGTCCCTGATGTTTATTGATGATATGACTTCTGATAGAAGTAGCACGCTGAATTCTGGAGTGTATCGGGCTGTACCATTTGCTCATATTTAGCCAAATGCTACAAAACTGATAGGATGGTGCTTCACTTACAAAAGGATTATGACCCAAAACATACTGTGAAAGCAACCCAAGAGCTTCTCAAGGCCAAGAAATGGAATATTCTTCAATGGCCCACTCAGTTACTTGACCTTAACCCAAATGAGCTTGCTTTTTACTTACTGTAGAAAAACTGAGGAGAGAAAGACCCTAAAACAAGCAGTAACTGAAGGCGGCTGCAGTAAAGGCAAAGAATGTAAAGAGAGGAAACTCAGCATTTGGTGATGTCCAGACTTCAAGCAGTGATTGACTGCAAAGGACTTTCATCCAAATATTAAAAATAATCCTTATGTTTAGAATTATGCTGGTTTGTCCAATTAGTTCTGAGCATCCAAAAATGAGGGTTTATGTATTAAAAAATGTTGTAATTCCTAAACAGATGTTGTGGTAGTTTTGTTAAACCCCCTTGAATTAATGCTGAAATTCTAGACTTCAATCACATGTTGAGTGATTCTTTTCAAATCCTTGGCTGTGAACATAGGTAAAATTACAAAAAATGTGTCACTGTCCATATCCTTATGGAGCTAACTGTATTTCAACCCATTATTTTTTTTGATAATATACTTTCTATCATCAAGATTTTTTTTATTCACATTATTCATTTTGAAAAGTCTCTCAAAGTTGTAACTTACTGAACATGACTATTAGACAGCTTCTGAGCTTCACTTTTAAAAAGAATAGAGTATAATGTATTTATACTGATATCTATTATGTTTATCATATCATATTTTTTGCAGGCATTTTGTATCTCCTTTGTGATCCAGTGCCTATGCTGTCTGATGTATTGTTTTAATAAGACAGTTTTTTTAAAATATAATGAGCTATGGTGTTAGTTTCATAGGCTTTGTCAGTCTTCTTTGTCATAATCTCTTTTCCCGTTTGTATTAATGATTCATCTCTAAATGCACTTTTGCATTCCTCCATACCCACACTTTATTTTAATTCATTAGCATCTATGTATCAATAATACTGCACTCAAAGCACTTTACACTACTCTCACATTCACCCGTTGACACACACATTCATACAAACTAACAGCACAGCCATTAGGGCCAATTTGTGTTTCAGTATCTTGCTCAAACACGTCTCAATATGTGGACTTAGGTTTGAACCATCGTCCTTCTGATTAGTGGACAACTCTTCCTACTTCCTGAGCCACAGGCCAGGTAGAAATATAGATTTACAGATCACTTGTTCCCTGCATTTGTAGATTTTGTGTAGAAAACAGCAAATTAGAACAATCTCAAAAGAATCCACCCGAATAGGTATAGATACACAAATATAGTTGAATTGGAAAATGCTAAGTTGATGTACAAATGCTGATATATGAGTTGTAAATTAGAGACACAGATGCAGATTTACAGACAGAGATCATTCTGCATTGGTTTGATTGTTATGTATTATGAGTTACGTAACTTGACATTTGTTTGTGAATAGCATTGAGAATTTTAACACCATAAATATGAATTGATGAATATAGATGGACTCATCTTCATACAGATGAAGATGGGTCCTTTAATAAGCCAATACCACTTTTATCCATGTTAAGTGTAGAATCTTTTCAAGAGAGAATTTGATTTGATATCCATGAGCTCATCTTCACCTTGGAGGTACTCCACAACCTCTTCCTTTGCGAGCCAGTGTACCTCAGTATGGAGAAGGAGTTGTGCACATGCTAAGCAGCCCCTCTCCCCGATGCATGTTCTCACTCAGCAAAAGTAATTATCTTTAGTGTGCTGCTTCAAGAGGAGCTTAGCAAACATATTGGCAGCAGAACTGCCAGAAATGAAAAATTGCCTGTCCTTCCTTTGCCAGCAACAGTTTACACGATAAAGACAAGTCAACAGAAGAAGACCCATGACAAAAAGCAAAAAGAGTTAAACCAGACTGAGATAAAATGAGAGTTGAGATCGGAATGCCTTTTTTGAGGTTCAGAGAGCTATGGGACCTGAAAGGATTCTAAACCAATGCCAAGATAGCCACTTCTGTGCTTGACAGGTAATTACCCCTGCTAGATTTCTGTTTAATTTATCTTTTCAAAAAATATAATACTATTATAACCCATATCTGTGATGTTGCAGTCAGGCTAGTGTTAGCTTGTTCCCATTACCAAGGCTACTGGCAAGTGTTGTTTTATTGCAGAATGGCTGAAAATATCATTGAGAGGTGCCAGGGTGCCTTATTGGTTTGGTGTTTGTCCTGATACTTATGTGTGCCTATGCTCTCATGGCTAAATATTATTAGTGTTTTACTGTGTTGTTAGCATTGTTATTTCCCACAGTTTCTTTTGTCAAATACCTAAGCACTGCAACAAGTGTATGCTAGTTATTTTCCAAATAGAATTTGCTGTAGATTACTTTCCATAACAAAAAGATTTATTTCTGCTGGTTTTATAGTGTATTTTTTAATGTAAAGGATGAGGCTGTTGGCCATCAATGTTGATATTTCACAGCAGTAATGTCTTGCTCAGCTGTGGCTGTCGGCCACTTTCAGGTTGTAAAATGGCAGAATACATCCAGTGATAATCACCATCCTTTTTTGCGTTTATATTGGGTGTAGCATATTCAAATGCAGTCCATGTTAGCCTGCTACTTATAAGCTGATAATAATCACTGTCCTTGTTTACATAAATTAAGATGCTATAAAAATCACTTTAATTTATTCATTATTGTAGAACAGACTAGCAAAATATATTCTGTATGTTTTCTCGCAGACAGAAGTTAGCAGGGGGACATGGTAAGACCTTATAATTGTATTATTGCATCCAGAGCCATGCAACAAGTGGTTGTATTACTTGACAGAATAATATCATTATTGTTGATGGTTGGCATTTTAGACTGTAGTCACTTCTGGTCGACCTATCACAGCTAATTTGGAAAAGGCGCAATAATGTATTGAAAACCACCCAAGCCCCATCTGGCAGAGTCAACTGCTAATTTTAATTAGGAGTATTTCAAAACTACTATTGTCTTTCTGCCGCAAAGATGTGAACATACGTGAACCAAACTGTCACACATCTCATTCTTTCTGCTCTTTCTACAGTCCAGACATAGACACACAGATAATTCCAATCTCCAGTGTTGAATCAAAATCTCCAACACTATCCAAACTTTATATTTGCCATTAAATATTAATAACAACATGCCTTTGTATAGTCGTTATTTATTGCTTTTGAGACTTTGTTGCATAAATATTAAATAAATATTAAATATGAAATAAAACCATTTTGAGATATGAATGTACATTATATTGTGCAATACTTAAATTGTTAAAATTTAAAAAGGTCAACAGAAGCTATACCCTCCTAGGAATGAACCCTTATATTGTCTGTGAGGCCATCGGTCATGTATGACCAATCTGTGACCTATAGCCTGAGTCGTCATGCAGCATACAGAAAGTTTGCTGCTTGATGACTGAGGAACAGTATGTTCCCTTCTCTGCATCTGGAAGGTCAGTTACGACCTCAAAGGCACACACAACACACAATATCCTCTGCCTCCCTTCCCTGCATCTGGAGGGTCAGTTACGGTGTGAAAGGCACACACAACACAAAATATCCTCTGCCCACCTTCCCTGCATCTGGAAGGTCAGTTATGGCCTGAAAGGCACACACAACACACAACATCCTCTGCCCCTTCTTTCATGGAAGCCTTATCTATCCACCTGTCTGCTCATAGACACAGCTGGGGGACTGATTTCCTCATCTGAGTCCAGTGTGTCTGTCTCAAAACTCTAACCATATCAACAAATAAAGATAAAAACATTAGTCAACTTGCAAAGTGACAAGTGTAAATAAACTGCTAATTCAGAGGCATACCATCTATATTGCTGTAGTAGCTAATGTGCTAGCTAACATAAGCTAAGTAAACAAGTCAGTATGAAGCTAATATTACTGTACATTCAGAAACACTAACATTACTGTATCTCAAAGATATGTTTTTTCCTAAATACACAGGTAATGACATTATGACCAATTATCTAATATGGCAAGGCAGCAGTTACTGTAAAACATTTTATCTCTAGCTATGTGGAATATAGTTTTTGTTTCCTTCTTAGTGGTATGTACAACATTTTGTATAAGCTAGCGTCTTCAATTGCCATTTTTATTAGCCTCACATGCATGACAGCCTCCAGGGAACAGCAGAGAAAGAGAGGCAGAACTGGAGCGCCCCAGAAATGGAGGGGGAGGGACCTGGAATTTTTACTCTTTCAAGTTCTTAAGTCCACTTTCTTCTCAGTATTACCAACTGCATCAGGTTTCATTTAGTTCCTCATATGTTTGCCCACCCGTATTTGCCTGTGTATTATGTGGTGGAATCCCATGTAGTAGGGGCCTTCTCCTTCAAAAGGCAGTTGAAGACCTTATTCTTCCTGATCATCTGTGCAGTTCCACCTGCGCAACTACATTGTTAAAGGGAAGACTGTGCTTTGTGATGATGATTGACAGACAAAAATGTCTTGTTCCAGCTTCAATGCTGGCCAGCTTGATCAGCATTTCAGTTATGTTGTACTTTGTGCATTCTGTGGGGATACCTTTGAGAAGAACACGAAAGGCAGGAAATAAAACTGGACTACTAATGGCCCTGGTGGACCAAATTGGAAACTAAATCTAAACAGTCTACAAAACCTAATATTTTTGTAAAGAATGTTTTTAAAATGACACATTAGAAGAGGTAAATGACACATTAGAAGAGGTAAAAGTAGCTATTAACATCTGTAAATCATCCCACAGTATTAAAGAGGTACTGCACATATATACAAGTTTTTTGAGCTCTAGAATAAATGATATGACTGTACTGTGATGAAAAATCAATGTTGGCCTTGATATTGACATTTCTTTTCAAAATGATAAAAACTCGGTTATAATGTGTTGAAAATGGTTCAACATGGCATTTAAACTTTTAAATTATCCTGAACCTTGCAAGGCCAATAATGACAACCTCAACTGTTTTGGACTTCTTTACTTTGTTTAAAATTACATTGAAAAAAAGGTAATGTTACTGCCCTTTAATGAGAAATGGGTGCCCCCCCCCCCAAATCACCCTTTCTTGAGTGGGAGTCCATGAAACCACGCTCATTTTCAAATATATACTGATTGAGACTCATCATTCAAAGGAGTTCACTCTGTTTTATGCTAACCCTCTACTTAATGTTTTTCCAATTTCGCACAGTTGTTCGGACTGGACTTGTGATGGTTGTAGAAGCACCGCTGGACTGCATTGTTTCCCTTCAGACCCTCATGTGGCTTGGCAGTGGTTGCAGTTGGCAGCAGGTCCCATGATAGCAACTCACTGCTATGTACATTTTCAAACAGCATTTTTCATCAGAATACTATCTTAATTCCAAGGTCTTTGGCTTTGGGCATTACTGAAGCTGGAGCCAACAGCCCGGACTGAAATGTCCTGGGACCACCATGGTCCTTAGCATGAAATGACCGCCTCATGGCTTTGTGTCTTCAACCTCAAAGAGCCCTCTAGCATAGGTGCCATCAATGAATAAGTCCTATCTCACACATCCACTACCCTTGCCCCTCGACCCCCTCGACCCCCTCAGCCCCTTGCCCCCTTTTTAGCATTTTTCAAAAATATGGTGGGGAGCTGAAGGCAAAGGTGCACATTAATCAGATGAACAAATCAGAAATTAGCCAGCATGAAAATTATATACCCTATACTTATGTCTTAAAATGATTTGTTACATTGGTCAGTACCAAACTAATATGACAGTTTACCATTGTATAGATTTGAGGTCAGACATTTTAGCCAGTTCGGATGCTGTTGTGAAATCAGTGATGAAACTGATTGATCTGTATTGATGTTGAACTCATATTTTCTCCCTTGTATGTGTTTTGCAGAATCTTTGAGTTCCGTAAGATCATTGGAGACAGAGAGAAGTGCAAGTTTCTGGTGCCTGAGGACTATTCAGTTTATATAAACAAGGTGATCTCTTGTGTTTCTCTTGTGTTCTCGCTTGATTGCTAACCAGTTTACAGTATCTATTTCTCTGTATTATCACAGTGTGTTTGTTTGTGCCTTCCGTCCAGACAGAAGATCACTCTGACTGTCAGATCCATGATGGTTTCTTCATCTCTCCTCTGGAGCATTTGGTTCCTGGTATCCTGCCGCCAGAGGCTGTGAAAGCCAGGTACACAACATTGTTTTATCTACTCATTCTCTGCTGCTAATGTGTAAGTGTCACAGCTGTAAAGAAATAGTTCTCTTTTTGGTGAAATATGAGCTTAGGAAAATGGTTGTGAACAAAACCTGAACAGAAAGTTGCAATAGTCAATAAAATACTAGTATGTCTTTTTTTCAGGTTCCAGTTTATAGTTCCTAAGAGGTGGAAGAAGAACAGACCAGTATGTATTCACTTGGCAGGGACTGGAGACCATGTAAGTCCTGTAATTTTTTCAACTTAAAGATAACTTAAATATCAAAGTTTACCCAGGTAGACCCCACCAAGCAGAAAATACAAACCTGGTCCATTTTCCCCGTACTTTGTGACTCTGAAGTATTTATTGTATGTGTGTTTTTGTGTAGTTCTTTTGGCGTCGGCGTACCCTGATGGCCAGGCCCATGATCAAAGAGGCAGGGATGGCTTCACTGCTTCTGGAGAACCCTTATTATATCCTTTAATTGACTTCTCACATCTGCCTACCTCTTTTTTATTTTTTGTTCATATCCTTTGAAAATGATTCTGCAGGATTCCTCCCTGATAGATTGTATCTTCAGTGGTACAGTGTTGCACTCCCAGCAAACAAAAAATTTTGTCAAAATTAGCAATAGCAGTTTGGGGGAAACTCTAAAAACACTTAGGCCCTATTTTAAATGTGCAAGTACAATGACTAACACAACATGATAATTCTTGGAATAAATGCTATATGAGTGTCTCCAACTGCTATTTTAGTTCATGTGACTACTGCTCTGCAAATTGCAGAGGGACTGTGTGAAGATCAGAGGATATGAGTATTAAAGAATACTCTCTCAGCCAATCCCATTACTGGCTCCATCACTCTGAAACAGCTGAGCCAATCACAGTGAAGCATAGCAACAACAGCTCAACCGATGAAAAGCTGCTTCTTCAGGAACAGCAAAACAAAATTTTAAATATCAAGATTATATTTAATACTTTGATGAAAATCTTTTGCAGTAAATGACTACCTGATGTCTGAAACGCATGGACATCACCAAAAGGCTGAGAAGCTCTTGGGTTGCATTTACATTGTGCTTTGTGTCATTATCCATTTGTGCTCTGAAGCACTGTCCTATCAGTTACTCAACATTTGGCTGAGTCTGAGCGGAGAGTGTAGCCCCAGACACTTCATAATTCATACTGCTGTTTCTATCAGCAGTCACATTAATAATAAACACCAATTACCCAGTTCCGTTGGCTGCCATACATGACCATGCAATAACACTGCTTCCACCATGTTTGACAGATGATGTGGTGGCGTTGGATCATGAGCCATTCCTTTCCTTCTCCATATACTTCTCTTCCCCTCATTCTGGTACAAGTTAATCTTCATTTCATCATTCCAAAGAATCTTGTTTCAGAACTGGACGGGCTTTTTTTAGATGTTTTCTGTCAAAGTTTGACCTGGCCTATCTGTTCTTAAGTGTTACTAGGGGTTTGCACCTTGTGGTAAACCCTCTTGATTGTAAACTCTGACAATGATTGGAATACTTCCTGGAGATTGTTCTTGGCCTGGCAAGATGTTGTGAATGATTTTCCTCTTCACCAAGGAAAGAATTCTGTGATGATCCACTTAAGTTGTCTGCTGTGGTCTTCCAGGCCTTTTGGTGTTTTTGAACTTGACAGCTTATTCATTCTTTTAAAGAATGTGCCAAAATTTGACCACTCCTAAAGTTTCCTCCATCTGTCTGATAAGTTGTGTTTTTTCAGCCTACTGATGGCCTCCTTCATTTGCATCAACACCTCTTTTGAAAACACAGTAAAGGTTCCATCAAGCAACTACAAAATGCAAAGTCAACACTAGAATCATCTCCAGACCATTTATCTGATTGATTTGTCATGAAATAATGAGGGAACAGGCCACACCTGGCCATGAATATTGTCAATAGATTTTTCAACCAGTTTGAGCCTTTTAAAATAAGAGAATGTATAAAAGTGGTAGTAACTTCTAAACTGCTAATGTAAATTTTTTTTGAAACCCCTTGTGTTAAAGCTGAAAATCTGTACTTGAACCACATCTTGAGTCATTCGTTTCAAATCTGTTGTGGTGATCTACAGAGTACCTGACTATATATTCGGTGTTAACCCAATTGTTAGAATACATACTGGGCTAACTGGTAAGCCCTGCTGATGCTTTGGAAACATAATGCTAATGAGGACAACGAGAATGTGACTTGATGAAACAAATATATCAGTCAGTAAGTATAAAGGACAATATACTCTTACTTGCAGCATGCACACATGGGGCTGAATTCAATCCACTGATCATATGTTTGCATCTTCTTGTCATCTTTATCTGATGTATATTGTCTGCCAACTTTTTATTCCTTGACTTACCTTTTACATGGCTATCGTAAACCCAAAGACCAGCTGTAAGTTAACTCCTTTTCACAACCATGACTTGATTGATTACCATTTTGACAACTGATTGGGTTTTTAATTCCAGACAGAGGCAGATAAGAGCAAACTTTCATTTTTAAAAAGGACAAGCAAATGTAGAAGAAAATGTTTAAAATGAAGAACTTGACAAAGGGACTTCAGTTTGCATATGATTATTATTTATATGACATCATGCTAACCGACTATAAGTGGTGATCTGCCAACAATCTAGCTGTTTTGATTCTGTATTTTGTTTCATTATGGAAATATGTAGTAAAATCTGAAATGAAGAAATGTGAATAGGTTCCAGTTTATCATGTTGCAGAGGCCTCTGCTCTTTATTACACTGTCTTTATTACAGCAAGCATCTTTTTGTCAGTAACAGTGGTTATTTTTTGTTTAAAATAAGAACAGAAAGAACAAGCAGCAGTTTCTTTGTATAAATGTAAAATTGTTCAAAAGATAACTGATTTTTCAAACTGATATTTGAGAGGGAAAATACATGGTAACAATATAGTGTACTCGTGAATATCCATGTTTTTACATGAAAATGTAAAAACATATAATTGTGCAGTAGCAGAATTAAAATCTGCATTAGTTTTGTACGTATATTGATAATTGTTTTGGCTATAACTTTATTAACGTATTTGTGAGACACATTGCATACATAGAAAAATCAAGGTATGAGAAGGAATAAGATTTTACCACAGCAATATCTTGTTCAAGCAGTGAGAGTATGGCAGTAAGGGGTAGATAGTGTTTGAAATTTATCCATACCTGTGCTCAAAACATCAGCAATTAGTTTAGTAATTGATTAATCAGTTTAAACTGTTTTATCTATTTTAAGCAGCATGCAAAAGATTTTCTCCTTTCAGCTACTCAAATGTGAGATTTTTTTCTGTTTTTCTTTTTCATTAACATTACATCAGCAAATTGAAATTGAATATCTAAAGATTTTTGGATAGTTAATCAGACAACACAAGTATATTGAAGATATCCCCTGGGCTCTAAGAAACCATGTTTGACATTTTTTGCAATTTTTTTCAACATTTCATGGACTAAATAATGAATCTTGAAAATAATAAACATTAATTAGTAATTTGATTAATTGTTAGTTGTAGCCTTACTTGTACTCATGCAAATACTAAACATTCTTATATTTTTTTGAAAGCACAAATTTCATAGATTTCATAGATGTTACAGTGCATCTCAAAGGAAACCCAGAGTCACAATAATAAAAAAAATGTCTCAAACATCCTAAAAGCCTCTCAAACCACTCCTAAGCATAACTATCTTCTCTTATCTTGACCTCTATTTAGTGAAACTGTGTTTCTCCTCAACAAAGGTAAATCCACTAGTTCTCTATTGCTCTATTGGTTCCCAATCTCACTGCTCCAACCCTCCACTGGAAGTAGTTTATTTAAGTCAAGTAAATTTTATTGATATAGCCCAATGACACCCTCTATTCTTAGAACCCCAATTCAGAGAAGGAAAAACTCCAAAAACCATTTAAGGGTGGAAAAGTTCACAGAAATCTCACAAACAGCAACAGAGGAGGGATCCCTCTTCCAGGACAGATGGACTGAAAACAGATGTTGTGTGTAATGAGTAACCAAAGTAGTAAAATTACATTATGGTAAATCAGGATGTAAATCAGGAAGCAGCAGTTGACTGGAACATAGGAGAAGTTTATATGGATGGCTTGATGTTTTGTTTTATTCATAGTTGAAATCCTTGTAAACTGCTGTGAACTCGGAATAATAAAAACTGCTCAGAGCAATCTTGCAAGACTACAGGGGATGATGGTTTCTTACTAAAACAGAATTTCACTTGACTCTTCCTTTAAAGCTGGGATTAAATCAGTGTAAAGTAAACAGGGACATTATTTGTGAGTGTTTTAGGCGGTCCAGTCTCAGGAATGTGTCAGACCTTTTTGTCATGGGAGGGGCTTTGATCCTGGAGTCAACAGTGCTTCTCCGTTGGCTGGATAGAGAAGGATACTGGCCACTGGGAATGACTGGCATCTCCATGGGAGGATATGTGAGTCACCAGAAAATCACACATTCTGTCATTTCCTTTATTAAAGCAGTTTTCATTTTGAGTGCCTTTTATCAAAGTCTACAGTCAGGTCAAAAAGTCTTAGATGACTTTCCCATTCTCCACCTGTAATCCTCTAAATATCTTGTCAACATGCTTGTCATCCTGTAAATTTGGAAGTAAATATGTTACTTCCAGGCACAAATAAAAATACGAGCCAAATTTAATAACAAGTCCTGCCAAAGAAATCAGTTTTTTTCATAAAGTCCATTGTTGTCTTTGTGTCCAGATGGCTTCCCTAGCAGTGACTAATTGGCCGAAGCCCATTCCTCTCATTCCCTGTTTGTCCTGGTCAACTGCCTCTAGTGTCTTCACCACGGTAACACATTCTTTTACTCAACATAGATCAGTAAGCACACATTCGGTTACCAGAGCAGCACTAAAGTTGAGATTATGACCAGATATTTAGTAGAGGTGTCATAAGTATGTTACCTTCTTTCTGTGTGATGAAAGTCGTGCAATCAAACAGCAACCTGATTGGTTGTATTATGAATAACCATAAATATAAACACGAAAAGGTTTAATGTAGTTTTGTGGTTTTACCATGACCCATTCCAAATCTAAATATCTATTGTTTTTTCATTTTGTTCCTTTAAATCATACTGCTCTGAATTAGCCTTATTCAATTCAGACTCAACAATGACAATGAGTCCCATTCTCAAGCTTAATGTTATCAGTTTTCATGATACCTATTTTAAACTATAGATTGGCTACAGTATGCGTAATCATGTCATAAGAAAAAGGAAAGGTAGTTCATTGGTTTAACTAGTTCTTTGATTTTTGCCTTCTCATGGACTTCTCTGTAACAATGGTCTAAGGTTTGAGGAGTTATAAATCCTTTGTATGTTTCTACATAAATGACAGACAAAGGACAATTGATAACTTATGGTGAATACTTTTTAACAAAATTGTTAGAGGACACTGTTAGAGGAGTCTACTGTCACTCCACTCATTCTTCACAGCATTTTCAACTCTGCTGCATGGCTGGACCAGCTTAGTCAGGTCCGCACCGGTCCTCCTCTTGTCGGCTTCAGTTCCTTTAGATGTATAACAAAAATACTGGATGAGGAATATCATTCATTGTCCATCATGGTCTCAAAAAAAAAGTTGCTCTTTGTAAGTCTGCAACATGCAACTCTCAAGCCTGATCTCAACCTCTCACTCTTCCCTAGTGTCGCCCTCAAGCCACCTCATATCACAAGGGACCCATATTTTGTCTGATAGAAATATATCTTAGGCCCCAGGTTTGCAGACTTGTTAGGATCTCTGTGTTCCACTGGACAGTGTTTCCTTGCTGAGCACCGGCAGGGGTACAGTAATACAAAGAGGGAACTTGGACCTAAAAGACTGTATATTGGAAGATACCAGTTGATATGTCTAACTAAAAACTTCTATTTCGTCTCATATTGGCATCTATGTACACTTACATTGACATTGCTTTGTGGGGGCAGGGTGTCTTGTCACAGCTAGCATGGACATCAGGAACATTTACAGGGACCAAAAACTATATCAGTGTACATACAAGCATGCATGTATGGTTTTCAAAATAGACTTGGAAAATGTGAACCTTTAATGTGAAAAGATCCCAGTGATCCTTTGTGTGCATGTGTTTTCCATCACTTCTTGTCCACCAATAAGTATGACCCTATATTATGTGTGTCTGCGTAGGGTGTGCTGAGTAAAGCAGTGAACTGGACAGAGCTGGAGAAACAGTATGCTATTAACTCTGTGTATGAAGAGGAGATCATTAAGCTGTTGGAGTACTGTGGGGTATGTTAACCTTCAACTGTTTTTGAAGATCACTCCCTCATACTCTCCAGAACTAGGGTGATACAACTGATATAAGGTTACAGTTTTGGTTTATAACTTGATCAATCAAGAAAAAACGATAACTTTGACAAGAATAATTAATAGTTGAGTTACTTATAAATAAAAGCTAATCATTTGTTTGTAGCTTCACAAACAGTCACTTTAGCATGCATTTCTTCATTTTACATCAGTATGAAATGACATTTTTGTTGTTGTTGTTTTTTTTCTTTTTTCTAATAATCAGACCACAATAGAAATGTTTAAGCTCTATAGTTCTATAGTAACATGTGTTGGGCATTTATTATTATTTAAATCAAAGAAATTTCCTTCAAGGAATTGTCAAATGATAATAAATGGTTGTGCAGTGCAGTGCTGTTTGAGGAAGCCCTCCAAAAAACAGAGCAGCAACCCTAACTGTAACCCACATTAGCATTAGTAAATACATCGTATCTGTATTTTAGTCTGTGTTTTGGTCTGTGTGTCCACGTCTGTTAGACTGATTCCTTTAAGATGGGTCCAGAAATGGTGAAGAGTGTCGACTCTATGGAGCACCTGTTGGCTCTGTCTGGAGGTGACACAGCATTATTGGATCAGTACTCCGAAGCTGGAGAGGAAGCTGAGATTGGAAGTAGCCAGTTAATTGGTCGAGGTCCTGAAGGGTGCAGGCCTGGAGACAGAGTAGACCATTTATTATCATCAGTGAAAAGCAGTGGGGCGAGCTTGGACTGTCTGCCAAGGTAAGCAAGTTAAGTTCTTGTGAATAGAAGCTGCTAAATATCTTCTTTTCAGGTTTATCAAATAGTATTTTTATTTCTAATATTGTTGTTCAAAAATGTATGTGTCTTTTTTTGTTTCTGGATATGTTCCACATGCTTCAAGTGACACAACAATTTCTAAATATTACATTGGTAAGGCAAAAAGATTTAAACACCATGTCATTAAGTATACACTGTGCATATTGTCTGATTGGATGTACATAATCATTAAGTAGGGCTTCTAGCATATCAAGCTCATAGCTGTCAATATTAGCATAATTGTTGGCACACCATTTTTGTAACATTTGTTGTTATAGTTATTATCGGACAGTCAGCATGTTATTCTGGAGAACAGAACCTTGTAGTATCCCCTTATATTTCCCAAGTGAGGCTGTTATGAGACCAAACTAGGACAGTATAGGCTGTTAAGTAAAATGTAATGGTCAACAGTGTCAAAAGCCTTAGAGAGATGCACAAACAACACAGCACAGTACTTCTTCCATTATAATACAATGTATGCTATTATTTAGTACAACTGAAGTGTCAGAAATCATACTAAGTGGTGGTCTAAAAACTGACCGAAGGGTTTCAGAAGAAACCTGTATGAGTACAGTGTGTGCAACTATGGACATAGTGTTATTAGAAATCAGAAATTAATCTGACAAAGGGATTGGCATTTGGAAACTCCATAACACGTAATGACAGACTTTATTGACCAACAATGGATAAATATTTGTTTTCCACAATTTAAAAATTTGTTGACATATTTTTGTACTAGCTCTAAGGATAAAAAAAACAACCTATTTGGCAATGATGTTTCTGGAATGATCCAGAAAAAATCCCTTATCTGTTTGAATAGAAAAGGGATAATGGATGAGTGTGTATGTAATATTTTATCAATCCCAAACTGTTTTCTTACAGATGTTGTAATTTTTTTTTTTAATTGTTATGCTATCACAATGAAATCTACGATATGTTACAATATAGTTTTGTTTTGGGTTTTTTGTTTGTTTTTGCTTGTCATCTTTAACTGATTTGTTTTAATTTTCAGGATATCAGGATCAGCATGTTGCTCCAGTGACACTGTTTTATCATTTAGGTTTAATCTAAAATCTTTTTTCTCATCTTAGAAGCTTTCATGCCAACAACACAATGCATGGGAAGAATACAAATTCAGGCAACTGCTTTCGGCCATCTTTGCATAGGGAGTCTATAAGCTTCATGAAGGGAGTGATGGATGAATGTACACACATGGCCAACTTCTCAGGTAGGTTTTATGGTGTAAACAGACAGATTTTCAGGCAAGGTTTCTGATTAGTATCATAACAGAAGTAGGACAGAGATAAGCAAATCATCAAAAACTATTGTTAATACTGTTACAGCTACTGGATCACACCTGGAAACAGCTCCAAATAAGTGTATTAAAGCAATGTTTCCATTACTGAGAGAGATTTATCAAGCAAGCAACCAATAATGCCCATTACAAGTAGCAGTCTATACAGGAACATATGCACAGTATTACTCCACCTCCATAGTGAAACACACTCTGCTGCCAATAAAGAACCAGTTGGGGCTGTGCTGAACAGTCAATACTGGCCTTTCACAACAAGAAGTGTAAGCTACACCTGAAGTTGGCAAAGTACAAAGTTATACCTTTATCACTGAACTACAACAAGAAAATTACAAACTTCTGTTAGAGCCACAATGAATTTTGTAACTATGGTAATTATAGTACCCAAATAATAAAGGATCGCAGTCTACGATTATTTCAGTGTTTATTATTACAAAACATCACAGAAATTAGATGAATTGCATAAATAGGCTGAAAGAGGGACATAGATGTAAATGCTGCTGGTGGCTACAGCAAAACTGTTGGCTGTGAAGCCAAATTCATTGAAAATCCATCCAATCATTTGCTGTGAACACTGCACCACAAGACCAGTCAACATCAATTTTGCTTTGTATTGTACAAAACTGAATGTAATTCACACTATGAGCATAGTATTTGCAGTGCATCCTGTCATATTTCACAAGCTCAAAGATAGGCAGCGAAGATGATTTTGTAAAGTTTGGACAGACGAGTAACATTAATTTTTAGTTTTGAGACATCCAGCACTTTATTTCTGACCGACAAAATAATAAGTGATGAAAGCTGCCTTATCCACCAATTTTTAATGGAATGTCATTTTGTATGTCATCTGCATAACAGTTGTACAGAATATTGTGTTTATGTGTGATATGTCCCATTGGCAGCATGTCTACACAAACAAGTGGTATCTGTCCTTCTGTCTGTCATAGTCCCCGTAGACACCAGTCTCATCATCGTGGTCCAGGCCAAAGAGGACGCTTACATCCCTCGCACTGGGGTCCTCAGTCTACAGGAGATCTGGCCAGGATGTGAAATCAGATATCTGAATGGAGGACACATCAGTGCATACCTGTTTAAACAGAATGTCTTCAGGTGAACTGCCAACTCACAGCAGAGCAAAGAGTGTGTTTTTTTTAGATATATGTATTGTTTTTAGAAATGATTGTATATCTTTTTTATTTCCAGACAGGCCATATACGATTCATTCAACAGATTCTGCATGAAGTATCCCAACCTGCACTAACAATTGGAGGCTGAAGCCCTTACCTCCCTGTAACAGCACCAGGACCACAGACCAGAAGCCCCAGTGTGAAGTATGGCAGTAAAAATGTCTCTTGCAGAGACATAATGTATCTGAGCTTTACAGGCCATCCTCATGTAAAGGTCAGCTGGGCATAGTCATTTTCTAACTCTTTACATTTCGCTGGGAGTGGTGTGTGCCTTTTTGTCCACCAATGAGCATAAGCTCCTTAGACTAGAGCAGTATCAAAATGTTATGGAAAGTTTGTTCTAGCATGTGGTTGCCAAAGGAACCCTTGGGCCTTTAGTTTCACTTTTTGGTTTTCACTGGTCCACACCAGCAGGCTGAATGTGTTTATGATGATATGGCGTGAATATTTTACCTTCTCCTTTACCTGGAGAAAGTCCTAATAGGTCACACAGACAATAGTAATTTTACAACGAGAAAAATATCAACTCACTGTTGTGCAGATACTAAAGAACATAGATTAATACAGTATATGATAAATTACAAGAAAGTACAAAGTATCAATACAGTACTGATGACAGAAAAATATCATAGGAAGGTTGTAAAATATAGATAGGTTAGAAATTAGATAAAACAATATAAAATAATTTAAACTTACAGTAAAACCGTATTCATGACATAGAAATGTTATAATAAATGTTTATAACAGAGGTCACTATGATGGAAAGGAAAACGGTTAAATGTATAATCCTGAATTCAGAGCCCTGTTTTTATTACAGTGTGTGGTTGGTGTTATTGCTGCAGTAGCCACTCCGTTTGCATTTGGTAATTAACTCTTTACATGGTAGTAGATTTCAAGTGTTTGTGGTGGAGTCTGTCATCCCCACACAAGATTAAAATTAACCGCCTACAAACACCTATTATCCCAGTAACAGTAAGTGTATAATCTCGAAGACTATGTTTTTTAAGTAAGCCATAGGAACATTAACTGGACAGTGTTGGAGACACATTTTCTTTTTTTTAAAGCAGCACAGGGGGATTTTTTGACTGTGTCTGTCTATTCTTTGCACCTGTACAGGTAGTGGAAAGTGCCTGCAGCTGATAGAGATAGGAGTTGATGAGAGCAGTGCAACTAAACCAAACAGTAACATTTTTGGCCATAAAACCAAAACAATAAGCTGAAAGAGACTCAAAATCTGTAGAGCTCAGGGGACTGAAGAGTTGGTGATGATTCTCTGGTTTTATCACCAGCAACAGGAAATTTCACATCACACATTGTCCTTTTATTAAGTAAAAATATTGCTAAGTACAGACTACTGAACAACTGTGTCTTCATGGTGTCATAAATGTGATTAGTGTTTGGAGAATGACTTATCTCAGTTAAGCTTTATTGAACTGTGATGAGGTTCATAATAGCCATTATTTTGAATTAGCTCCACCTCTTCAGTCTTTGTAAACTGAAACACCACCACCAACATTCCACTATGAAACTAAAGGCCTTAGTGTTTTTGAAAGAGACATTCCGGGGTCAACATAACAAGATGCTGTAAAGGATGGTAACAGCTTGGTTTATGTTGTACAGATTTTATAACACATTTTAGTATATCATAATAAAGTTAATGAAATGCTAAACATACATATCTGATACTGTGTATATCCTCTAGTTACACGTGACTGAAGTGAGCTGTATATAGAACTTGTGATGAGACAGAAAAGCATATTAACATGTCTGAAAAAACTTTAGTATTAGAATATGTAAAGTTCTCTGGACTGACCTATCTTTTTCTGTTGTCTACCCCCGCTGCGCATGCACTGTGTTACCATCTGCAGTTTATCCAGCAGTTGCTTTCGACTAAACTTTGTATTTCTTCTTTTAGCTCATAGTCAGTGACCCCATGGTAAATTATTATCTTACTTTTTTTCCTTAAATGACATAAAATGACTGATTTTGTCACTTTCACTACATCCACTGTTGTTCTCCCTGGCTTTGGTTCCTACCAGTACATGGCCAGTACATGTCCATATGTAAGAAAGTCTGCCATTCTAGTATCAACAACCACACACAGGGATGGTCTGAGAGGAATCTCAAGTCAGTGCAAAATTAACTGAGATGGTGACATTATTCAGAAAGACTGGATCACGTTTTCTACTCTCAACTCTGGTTCATGGAGTGAGTTTTAAACACTGCCCAGCTGGACAGTTTTTGGCTGTGTGAATCATTTAATCTCCACACAGTGCAACAGAAATCAACCATTTGAATGATAAAAATTACTTTTTTATACCTTGTTAAGTTTGCAGTGTGCTGCTTTAAATATTATGAGCATCTACAGTGTTTGATTATTAACAGTTAATAAGCTGACACATGTTAAAAGTTTTTGTAAATGGAAAAAAAATCATTTAAATGATGCAATAATAAAGTTAGGGTAAAAAAAGCTGTGAAAGTAATAAAAGATCATTAGATAAGCCAATTATTATAATTTTCAGTCTCCTGCTGTCTTTAAACTGGTAAAATAGAATTTTGAAATTCAAAATTTATATAAACATCTATGTTTTGTCATCTCATTTACTGATGTCTCTTCCTATCATATTCCATCTAATATCTGTTTCATTTGTTTCCTGATTTAACATTTATAATTTGGGATCTATTACATGAATCTTTTCATTTTAGAGTGCTTCATTTTAATCTAAAGATGTGTGTGCAGTGAGATGGGAAGTGACACATCGCACAATGGTGACTGAAATATAAAATTATATGCATTTTTAAAATTAATTTTCCAATTTTAATTTAAATTCAATTCTTTCGTTACTTATTCATTGAAAGTCAGAATAAGGAGTTAGAGTTATGAATTGCCAACTTTAGTTGTTGTTTTACTTGTCATTCATTAATTCATCATTTAATGCAAATTTTAAAGATCAATTTCAAGCTGCTTGTTTTAGATGTCTCAGTTTATCAGCTGATTATAAATAATCACCATTCTAAAAATAATAAAAAAAAAAAAGCGTGATCAGTATGCTTATGGCCTGGATGGATGTGGACGTTTTAATTAGGAGAATATTTTTGGCCAATACCACACAGCACTAGTTACTTGAATTGACTACCTGTAATTGAGGACTGAGTCTAACCTGCATCTAAGAGGCAGAAAAACAGTGTCTGTGATCAAAGGGAAAGGGAAAATATATGGATGATCTCACTCCACTAAAACAAAGCAGGAGAGCAGATGGACAGTTCAGGGTCCTGTCTCCCAAAAGCATCTTAAAGGGAAGGTGATCTTAGCCCATAGCATTCCCATGGGAATAAGATCAGTTTAATATATTGCACTGTGTATGGTGAACAGGAAAAGGACAGAGAAAACTTTCCATAAAAAGTATTTTAGATCATCTGTTAGAGCTGGTGTGGAGACAAACCGACATAAAAACACTCAGTAGACTCCTTTTTAGCCACTGTGGTGGTGTTGTCACTGTGTTTTCCAATAGCAATCAGTGAATTTCCTACATGGATTATAAAAGTCCAACTTGAATTTGACATCATTTACAACTCAGTGCAGTGCTCTTGTTCACCAAATATGTCTTTTGTCTTTACAGCCCCACACCATCATGTTTTCAACTTTTAGCTCCTTAACTGCAAATCATGCATGCCTCACAGCGATGGGGAACTTCCCCTTTACATCATCTTATTTTTACAAGGAGACTGACAACAATTGATGTAGACTTGATGTTCTCTGTAATGGATTACCCAACTAAAGCAGGCAAAACCACTGGAATGAAATCCTGCTGATGCTGCTCTCTACAGCATAGTGTAGTATTTATCCCCAATTTGCCTATAGAGCTTTTTCACAACGGACACTTTATCTTGTCATAGCAGAAAATGTATAGTTGGAATGAATAACATTAATATTGACTCTGTTCCATTCTGTTTCATTAACAGTATGCACAATAGCAGAGTGCTAATCATGGCTAATATTAAAGGAGCACAGCTGTTATTATTGTTTCTGATTCCACCTGTGCTTTTCCTGCTGTCCAAAGGTTGCATTCAAACAGGACGAGCATCACAAGAAATGGTCACTGTACTCCTAGTAATTTAACCAATTGTTCCAGACAGTAACAGAATCTGGTCTGTAATAGACATTGACATCCAGCAGGAAAAGGCAAAGAGAATGACAAAACCCTCCTCAGAGAGATAGAGGCGATAAATATACTATGTGAGGTGACCCGTTCATACTTGGCATTAACATGCGTCTTGGATGATCCGATCACAGGTGGACAGCTTTAAGTACGTCAGTTCACACCAGCATTAGAAGTTGTGTCCACATGGGTCTCAAGTGACTGCTTGTCACTAGATCCCACCTCCCCGCTCTATATGCAAATAGACATGTTCATTAATTCTGTTTTGCAAAGACCAAATGCATTGTTGCTTTTAACCAGCGGGAGGCAGCAATGCACTTCCCCTGTGTGGTCTGCCGGAAATGAAAGAAGAAGAAATCAAACCAGATCAATACAGATTGTTGTGTATTTCTTGGTATGTTCCAGACCAAATCAGCCAAGATTGACTCACTTGCTTTATCTCTAAGGGCTTTTCGAGTTATTCCAGCATCGCTTGCGTGACTTGTATGGCTTGTGCTTCTTTGCCAATGACTATGTACATCTGTCTATGCAGAGGATTTCAGTTAGTAGTCCGTCCCTACTAAAAGAATGTGGCTGTATCACCAAAATTTTATGAAGAAGGTATGACTAAATATATTAAATAAAATATGTGTAAAACAAACAAAAAAGAAACATGGCTGAAAACAAAATACCAGTATCTCCTTGCAGCTACATCACAACAGAACATTTGATGAGCTTTTACAGGGTTTAACTCTCCTGATGTTTTTAATTTTTTCTGTCATCATATTGGTTCCCAAACATAAATAAAATAAATAATAATAAAATAAAGTTAAAGCAAACAGCAAGTAAAAAAAGCAGCTTATCCTGCAGAAGAAACTGAGAGATCAACTTTTAAGATACAAGGACGTGGCTCCAAATGGGATCAAAATACAGGAGGAGCAGTCACAGAAAAATAGGGGTTAATGTAGCTATACCTATTAGAACTTAGAACTGGGGGTGAGAAATGACCCAAATTTGATTGAATAAAAAAAAAAATAAAAATCACTGACCAGCGAAGGTGAAGTTAAAATCCCCCCATCTCCTCTAAAGACAGAAATCCAGTCTGAATTGGGCTTTAGTCGTGTTTTCTTTGTTTTCTGTTCATTGTCTTGTTTGGTGTTTGGGTTTTGTTTTGTTTTGCTTTGCTTTGTTTTGTTTTTGAGTGTCTAAAAAGTGCTGTAAAAATCGTATTCTTTCATTGACAGTCATCCTCCAGTTAACTGTGCCATGATATTGTTCTCTTCGATAATGTTGTCAATGTGCCACTGACACAGCAGAACTTCTTTTTCCCGACCAGGCTGTTTGTCATTCAACACACTTCCAGGAAATAAGTAGTCAAGTTTCAGCAGCTTGATATTTGTTTTTGTTTTTTTTGGAATATATATATTCAGACTGGAAATATATATACACATTTGTACAATTTGTGTAAGAATCTAATAACATTATTCCTGCTTGATTTAAAGCTGTTTTAAGCTAATGTTATTGGGACCTAAAAAGTTAGTTTTTTTTTTTTTTTAAAAGGGGTTTCTATGGGTTTCAATGGATTTTAGAATCTTAACTAAATTAATAAAATACTGTTAGAGATCCAGAACATACTGCTGTAAAATTTCCCCTGTAAAATGGCACTTTCTTCATAATTAAAGAAGAGTTAACCTTTATCTATTAAATTCTCTATTTTTCTAATTGTCAATAAATTCCATATGCAGAGCCAAACTAACACTTTCCCTACTAACAAGAAATGTTTGTGTATCAAAGCCTGATAAATCTGATTCCTGTGCCATAGAGCTTTATTAGTAATTTTTATGTATTCAGAAATTTCTGGTCATAAACCAAAGTGTTGCACAAATTAAACCTTGATGAGGAAGAGTCAGAGGATCACCAGAGTTATTATAGTTCATTTTGAGGGGAATGTGTATATGTGTGTAACGTTTCTCTCAGTAATCAAATAGTTGTTGAGAAATTTCAGTCTTCAATGAAGTGGTGAACTCAAAAGACCAATGTTTCTATCCCTAGAGCCACATTGCTAGCATGGCTAAAAAAAACAGAAAAACTTAATGAACTATGCTGTTGCACCAGTTGACATGTTCCTTCATTACCATGAATACACACTGTAGTTTATTTAGACTCAGTCCCGCACACACCATCCCACTGTCATATACTCACTACAGCACCAAATGTGGATTAATCTGCCACTGAAAACAGTCCCCAAAATGTCACTGTTTCCTCCTTTTTGTGTGATTAAAAACTACAGTGAACACTCCTTTTCGGAAATTTCACTTTTTTTAAGTAAAACTGTATATTTTTGAGCTGATTTTAAAGATTTATTTCATCAGTAGGAGCCAATGGGACTGAAGCCAAGACCCATAGACAGAGGGAGGAAGAACAAAAATTTATTGATGCATTGAAACAGACTGACACATTGCTGGTTTTACTCTCTTCATGAAAAATATGATATAAGAGTATAAATTGCTCTTTAAGGGAAGAAAATGTGTGGCCATCAGTGGCCACAGAATGAAAGAGAAACAGGCAGGAAACTACTAGATAGAGCCTCACAAAATCTTCCTTTTTGGATGAAGCAGTGTTGTGCAGTGGATGCCGTGCTACTTGTTTTTTCTGATCTGATGTGCACTGATATGTAGATCAGAACCAAGTCATGGTGAGAGAATGTGGCAATGGAGAACTCATTAAGTCTTTTGCTGGCTACCCAACACTGACTGTGACTAACTCCACCGTGTATACTGATCTATTTAATTCCCACTGAATACAGTGCATTACTTTGCTAAGGACAATCTGTGTGTGGTTTTTAAAGTTTGCATTAAAATAATCAACAAAATAATCTTGTTCTGACTTTCTTTACTTTTTGCATCCTTTCTTCAGAGAGGTCATATTAATGTATTTACTGTTTCCTATTAAATAATGTTGAGTGTCATATTTAAATGTATTTGCATAATATGTATAACCAGTATACAAATAGTATGTCATTCTTCAGGCAATAAAAAACATGATGAAATGCAAAATTTTTATTTAATAGAGAGCATAGGAAAAAAATAAAGGGAATTCACATGAAGAAAGTCCTTGATTTGCCATTACTTACCAGTAAAAGTACACCTGAGCTAACAGTTACAAGAAGAAAAGGTCCCCAAAGTATGAAAGATAGCCTGCCAAGTAACACAAAATGCTGTTGTGCTACTTTGGCAAGGATCAGTTTAGGAAATGACTCTCAAAAACTAAGGCTGCTGTTCTTCTATTGTCTTTTCAAGAACAGGCTCCTGGGGGGTCCCACAGTCCGTTACTGCACCAGCAGAAGAGGCATTCCCTGAAGACACAAAGATTTTACCACCCAATATCCTAGTCCCTTGCTTATTATGCAGAGATCAACAGTATAAAAGACAGCAAAAGGAAACCACCACAACCAGCAGGATCACCACCATAGAGAAGCTTTAAAAAGAGAGTCACTGCTCCACCAGTAACTAGGATTACAGTTCAAATGACAGCGCTTGACAGAAGATAAAAACGTAAAGTAAATTGCATGCAGCTCCAGTATTTTATTAGCATGACCTTCTTGAAGGTGTTATAGGTGTTAATTGGATCACAGGTGACTTTTCTGTAAAAGATACTGTTTGACGAGAAAGTCTGCTTAGGTTACAAGAACTTAAGGTCATTTTAGTCCCCCTAACTATTCCTTTGCTTCTGGATCAGAGTACCAACTGCCCTTCATTTTAGGGCTGTTTTTTTATGTGTTGTACAGTGTGTTTACCTTGTCTGTACAGATAAGTGTTCTTGGTTCTTCCTGTAAACGCTGTGAACAACACTGGTAGTGAGTGTATGTGTATGCTTGTGTGTCTCTTAAGAACCAGGTCTGGAGGACTTGAAGAGACTTTTACTTTGTAAATTGTTTACATGCGTGAGGTGGGGCCGGATGTGACGAGAGGTCTTCTGTGTCACAGCAGCTGATCGGAGCTGGTTGGTCTGTTTTCTTCTTATATTTTCTGACGCTGTAAAGAAAACTGTGAGCTCACCTGCTGCTCTGCTTCCAAGAGAAACTGCAGCGAGTGCAGCTGACATTCGAGCTCCAGGAGGCCTTTGTTGTTACCGACACGTCAGTGGGCCTACCCGCGATGCTAAGCTAAGTTGCTAGCTGTCACCGTCAGCAGCATTTATAACCGTGAACCGCAGGTAGACGGCCAGGGACGACCCCAGCATCAGTCTGTTAAACATGAGGGTCTGACGGAATCAGAGAAGTTTAATGTGAGTGGGTAGAAAGCAAGACTGAAAGCCTGCCCTGTTCCAGCTAAGTCCAGCTCAGTTCACCTCGGTCCGCCCCTGTCCAGCTGGAAGATGTGGCTCAAACTGTTCTTCTTGCTGCTTTACTTCGTGATGCTGTTCATGCTGGCTAGGATCTTCGAGGCGGTCGTCTGGTACGAGACCGGCGTGTTCGCCACTCAGCTGGTGGACCCAGTCACTCTTAGCTATAAGAGGCTTAAGACCATCCTGGAGTGTCGGGGTCTGGGGTACTCTGGACTGGCTGAGAAGAAGGACGTCAGCGAGCTGGTGGAAAAATCAGGTACCGGTCAGGGCCCTCAAACACCTCCGTGCCTGGTGGTCAGATCCAGACCAGTTGGCACAAGGGCAGAAGAATTAATCAATTTATCAGTTAGTCGATCAGCGTACAAATAATTGGTTATTTATTGATTTTGTAACTTTTCAATAAACTTCGCAAAAATGCCGAATATTTTCTCAGGTGCCAGCTTTTCTAACTGTGAAGATTCGCTGCTTGTCTCTGTCTAATGTCAGTGATTTCCAATCTTGGGTCAGGACCCTTCTTAGGAGTCACAGGATACATTCTAGGTGTCCATGAGATGCATCATGGGATAGCTTGAGAAGAAAAAAACACAGTTCACCTACACAAATCTGAATTATTGCTTTGAGTCTTTGGTTTTGTCGTTAAAAAACAGATAAATTTCCTCCAGTGACCTCAAAATGTATTCAAACAAAACAAATGAAGTTTAGAGGTCAAAATGTCCAACTTTCTGACTTCTGACACCAGTGATGAGGGGTCGCAGGTAGACCCTGCTTCATTATCAGAGGTAACAAGGCCAAATTTTAGCCTACCGTTTTTAGATGATCTGCCATGTTGGTTGTTGAGCTGTTATCTGCAAACAACTGTTTAGAAAAAGTTGAGACTCAAGTTTTTCTATTTTCAAGATGTGTCCTCAGGTTACTAGTGCTGTGATACTGATAGTAGGCTAACTGTAGTTTACCTAGCAGGCATACAACTCCAAGCTAGGTGTTATGTCCTGAGGCAATCTTCACATTTGGGTGAGTGAGTGCACCGTGAACCACACAAAATAACATTGGTGAACAAGACTTGTAGTGAATGGATTTTAACAGCAATTTTCTCATCCTCCCATAGCCATCTGAGAATCTAACGGCACTTGGCTGGTTACCAAAAAACTTTTGTTTGGCAGGACATCTATAGGCAGGTCACTATACAAGTGGTCACTTGTCATCTGGCTGAGTTATTACAGCAGTTGATTCCTCTCTTACTCACATTTGCATAATTATTTTCTTTGACAGCTATAATTTTTCAGGGTGTCTTACCAAGCTCGTCATCTCTGACAGCTGATATTTTTAGCTGTTTGACAGATTTTCTCCCTCATTGAGTGTTGCAGTAAACACAGTCATCTGTCTGGAGACCCTAAGAATAAAAGATGAAATAGATACAACTCTAAACCACAGTGTTTGTATCCAGCAAAATCGAGAAGTGTATCGAGGAAATAGTCAACCTCCCTGTGTTTTAGCTGCCAGTCATGTACTTCTTAAATATCTGTGCAGTCCTTATTTATTCAATTAAACATTTATTTCGGGGTGATACCACATAATCTTGATTTGTTCTGATACCGAATGAGACTAGCATGACTCATTAAAATGATACATCTGAATAAATTTGTAGCATCATAGAAGGATTTTCCAAAAGCATTTTGCCATTCTCTTAAAATTATTTGCATGTTCAATACAACTTCCCTCCATCTGTTGACTTGAGGTAACTTGACTTAATTTCTAATTTGACAACATATCTGCAGTTTTCCATGAGCACAAAGGAAAAGTTGAACAAACTGTATATATAGAGGTCAGACAAAGTTTCAGGGCATCTGCATTTTGGATGGTATACTGTGTGTTATAATTGAAATAAAACAAGAAATGTTTGCAATACCTTTTAGTTGTGGTAGAAAATGTAGCATTATTATAACTTACAGATTTAGTTGGGGTAGATAAATCCTTGGCCCTTTTCCCCTTCAGGAGAGTTGACACAGGGGGAGCTGTACTCAGCCATTAAGAAAGAGAAGGAGCAGACGGAGGCAGGAGACTCCAGCACCACACACTTCAGCGGAGAGATGCACTTCTATGAATTAGTGGAGGACACTAAAGATGGGATCTGGCTGGTTCAGGTAAAAACATTCAGTAACAATTTATGTAGGGGTGACTGATGAAGTGGACATGACCAAGCAAACATTAGGAAATCAGATGGTCATTACTTGCTTGTAAATATCTCTGTTAACCTTGTACATCACAAGACAACCCAGGATATACTCTGCTCTGATGTAATTTTTTTGAATGGTCTTTTAAAATCTCTCTCTCTGACGTCCCCAGGCTTTTTAGAAGGGCACCACTAAACCAGTGTTGGGTTTGGTGGGGAAAAAACTTGATTTGGACATCTCTATTTGCTAAATATAGTATTTGTTTTGCTTCTCAAGATGTGATATCGATGGAGGGAGTTGTTTATCCTGCTTTATTTACAGTCTTTTCTTATTTTTATACAAATTTTTTATACAAATTTTATTTTTACATGGGGTCTCTGTCACTTTCTCGCTCTGTTTATGATAGAGCTCTGAGAGAAGTTGAATATATTTCCCTTTTTGAAAAAATATTTGCAAAGCAGACTTTTCTTAAAAATCTTGCAAAATTAATGTTTACCTGCTTGCAGGCTTCATGTCAATATAAAATCATGCAGTAATATGCCAAACAAACATACAAATAAACAAAACTTGTCTGCAATGTCTTATATAAAGAGTATAGAGAACTGATGTGATCTCAACACAAAATGGATCAGATGTGTTTTTCTTTTAACTAACTTTAGTCAATAAACGAGGCATGTATAAAGTGCTAGGAGGAAGATGTTTGGGTTTACACCTACAATGTCAAAAGGATTTTCATGTCTATTGCTAGACTTGTTTTGTGTTACCTGACTGAACCTGTCATGTCCCTGTGTGTACCTGCAGGTCATTGCCCAGGATCAGGAAGCTTTGTTCAGTCAGTCCAACTGGGGAAAAATGGTGCGGAAAGTGTCTCAGTTTGGCATCAGAACTGGAACCTTCAACTGTTCTAATGACTACAGGTAGACAGAAAAATCTTCCTCAAAATTACTGGCACTTTTCATTCATATCAGGGCACAGACACGTGATAAATAATGCTCAGATAATGAAGCATTTGTTGGGAAAATTCCACTCTTAAAGCCTGAATGCACAATGCACAATGCACTTGCAGTTTGATCTAAGGACTTGTGAAGGTGTTAACAATAAGTCTGCCAAAACTCACATGGCTATACCTGAGGGGCTTTGAATCTGACTTAGATGAAAATTATGGCAACCAACAGCTACTCACCACTTATTAGACACAGGACTGTCATTTGATGAATTTATGCAACTATAGTGTGTGAAAGTACTCTTCCCTCTCAGGGAGGAATTGTACATATGGGGCCCTTAATTTCAACTTAAATTACCTGATATCAAAACTGAACTTTTACCTATGGAAGTGGAATAATGTCATAGTTTCAAGAGTTATTCAGCCTTTATCACCATGTTTTGAACAACAGATATGTGCACCGTTTTCTTTAAAAATAACACTATAGTTTTGTCTGGAACATGCAGATTTGGAGGCCAAGACATTACAATGGCACAGATTTAAATACTGTATATAGTACCATTATTATACATTGCCAGAAAAATCATGTAACTAACTTTTCTGTTTTCACAGGGATTAGTGTTAGACCACCTCAACAGTGAATTATTAACAAAAGCTTCACAAGCAATAAGAGGTACAAGCTAATATGCAAGGTAGATTCGTATTAGTCTTTAGTTTAATGAAACAACCCAATATACTGTCTCAAAGAAGGATATGATGTCACAGTTCTGCTGTTGTTATTGATTAAATGCTGAGCAGAGTGGTGACAAACCATAAACAGTGTGTGAGAGTGCTACACATGTTCCTTTAATCTCCATGATGCAGGCAAGGAGCTATGGCTAAGAATGGTAGCTCACTCTGTGAGGTACAGGACTGTTTTGGTGAATTTCATCAGAATACACCAAATGTTCAGAATGTGTGCAATAAACAGGGGAAAGCATGCTGGCAGTTCAGAGGGACTAGTTAAAAACAGGATTATCGGCAGTACTTAAAAAATCATAAAAAGCACTTAGTTGAGTTCCCCCAATAAAGAAGGTTTTAAAAAGTCGTAAAATTTGATTAGAAAGGTGTTGATTGGTGTCTTGCCTGCTATGGACTTAGATAGACAGTTGTGGGGGGCTTATTTAGTCATGGACAAGGTTCATTTTTAGCAAGAACTTTTCTTGCTAAATGGGCATGGACTGATAATGACCCTGTAGAGAGCATGCAGTATTTGTCAGTTTTCCGATGTCTCTATACTGTGTGTCTGATACTGACATATTGTTTCTATGTTCTGTCCACCAGGTCATGTATCAAGCGGGGCTGGCAGCGCTCCACCCTCATCATGTCTGTTCCTCAGACATCAGCATCCAAGGGCAAAGTCATGCTAAAAGAATACAATGGCCATCGTATTGAAACTGAACAAATCTTCCGCTGGATGACCTCACATGTGGCTCATAGAATTAAAACACTGCATCAGTCTGAGCAGCTGGTGGAAGAGTGGCGCTCTGACCTGGCCCACCCAGTCAAGATGTTTCTGTTCGCCCATCTATCCCAGCCCCCTGCCTTCTTTTCCTCGCTGTCTGTCAAGTTCACCGGCAGGATCGAGTTCATCTTCGTAGACATACGCCACTGGGAAAACCACAGCAGCCTGTCAGAAATTGGTGTGACACATAGCCCTGCCTACATCCTCAAGATGCCTGAAGGCATTTATCACTATGGCAACAGGTGATGATTGAACATGGAAGTAATAGAGTTATTGTCTATTCTGACAGCACTGATTTCTATCTACCCCCTCCTCCTTTTTTTCTTCTCCTGTCTTCCTCCTTTTCTCCTCTTCCTCCTCTCCTCTCCTCTTCCTCCTTTCATCTTCTCCTCTCCTCTCCACCCCTCTTCCTCCTTTCATCTTCTCCTCTCCACCCCTCTTCCTCCTGTCTTCATCTTCTCCTCCTCCTCCTCCTTTTCTCTCCTCCCATTCTCTTCTCCTCCCCATCCTCCCCACCCCCGTAGTACGGGGGAGTTCCTGTCCCTGGCTGCCATGGACACTTTCCTGCGTTCGGTCCAGCCGGAGGTCAATGACCTGTTTGTCCTCAGTCTGGTCCTCATCAACTTGCTGGCCTGGATGGACCTCTTCATTACACAGGTCACTACCTGTTTTTCCATTAGACTAATTTGAAAAGGGAAATACTGTGCTGCATTTATCTCCAGCTGTGGTAAAGCCAACTGCATGCTACTTGCAGTGGGCTCACTGGCGGAAACGGCCCCATGACTCATATGAAACATGCTGGTTTGCAGCCACACTAAATACACAAGGCTCCCTGCTGATGATCGGCTTGTTGGTCTGTGGGAACCCTAAGCAAATCTCTACCTTTTCTTCCTCCTTCCAAAACATACCAAAAATCAACTTACATTTAGGTTAATAAGTATTTGAATAGTTACCTTCTACACCACCCTGATGGATTTGTAACGAAGCCCTCAAGATGTGATTGAGCTTCAGCTTTAATTCAAGGGGTTTCACAAAAATTTTACATGAACCATTTAGGAATTGCAGCCATATTTATACATAGTCCCTCATTTTCAGGAGCTCAGAGGTAATTTAACCAACATTATTATAAATATATGGATTATTTTTAACACTCGGTTGAAAATCCTTTGCAGTCAATGACTGCCTGAAGTCTGGAACACGTTTCCTCCTATTACATGCTTTGTCAGGCCTTTACTGCCACCTCCTTCAATTGCTGCTTGTTTTGGGGTCTTTCTGCCCTTAGTTTCATCTTCACTAAGTGAAAGGCATGCTCAGTTGGGTTGAGGTCAGGTGACTGACTTACCATTGAAGAATATTCCATTTCTTTGCCACAAGAAGCTCTTGGATTGCTTTTCACATTAGTTTTTGGGTCATTATCCATCAGCACTGTGAGGCACCAGCCTATCAATTTTTCAGCATTTGGCTGAATCTGAGTAGATAATATAGCCCTATAATACACTTCAGAATTCATCCTGCTGTTTTTATCAACTGTCACATCATCAATAAAAACCAGTGATTCAGTCCCACTATCGGCCATACATGCTCATGCAATAACACTGCCTCCACGCTGTATCGCAGATGATGGGGTGCTTTAGATAATAAGTCATTCCTTTCCTTCTCCATACCCTTCTCTTCCCATCATCCTGGTACAAGTTAATCTTGGTTTCATCTGCCCAAAGAATCTTGTTCCAGAACTGGGCAGGCTTTTTTACATGTTTTCTGGCAAAGTCTAATCTGGCCCATCAGTTTTTAAGTGCAGCGGTTTGCACCTTGTGGTAAACCCTCTGCATTTACATTCATGAAGGCATCTCTTGATTGTGGACTTTGACAATGATATACCTACCTCCCGGAGGGTCTTCTTGACCTGTTGTCAGGTTTTGAAGGGTTCTTGTTATCCAAGGGAAGAATTATGTGAACATTGTCTCTAATCATCTTCTGCAGTCTTCCAGGTCTTTTGGTGTTGCTTAGCTCCCAGTGAATTCCCTACTAATGCAATCTTTTTGTTAAACCCTTTGAATTAAAGCTGAACTGAGCTTGACTCTGGTGGTTACACTTAAACACACCTGTACCTTAACCAACTGAGACTAAATAGTTTAAAGTCAAAGCTCCACACTCAGTTTTTCTCACTAATGGTGAGATTAGTCAGAAAATACTAACAATATCCAATGAATGTTCAAAATTGACCAATCTGCCTCTCTTCATTTTCATTTATATACAGTGGGGTCCCATTGTTTTAGATGGCGCTTCATATTTATTGATTTTGATTGATACATTATACATTTCCAAAGATAGGAATAGGTCTTTTAGTTGCTGAGGCAGTCCTCACATCTCTGACATTATATTAATAAGCTGAGCACCATTGTATATATAAACAGTTACATTCTTACCTGAAAGAATATCCAAATTCAATTAAAAACAAAAAACAAAACACAGAAACAGCTGAAGGATGAAAACAACATCAGCTTTGACCCTGGCTCAAAATCTCCACCATCAGTGGCTTGTGTAAAACACATTCTGGGATATATGTCTAACCCAAGTCCACAGAGTCATCTTCTTAAGTGTCCTGACTAGGCAGCTCATTTGGACTGAACCTTTCTAGATTTGACAGTGTAATGTGAATGTCGTCAGTCAGAGAAAGACCAACTGTAAACATTTTAATTAAGGGCCGTCGTGTTTGGCTCTTCCTGCTTTCTTCATCTATAGCAGCATTCCTGTGTGCTATTGTAGATGTGTAAGCAGTGCCCACTACAGTAAGGGGGAGCAACAATAACGACCACATTTATGAGAGCACGACGGATGCGAGTACGTACATGTGAATTGTTGCAGACTGCACAAATACGGTAGAGGGGATTGCACGTGGGTCGCTGCTGAGAGCATGCTGTAGCCTTTCTTTGCAGTTTAATAGTTTACACACGAAACAGATCTTTTTATCTAATTGAGATATATGAATGATTCTTTCACCAGCCAAACACTGTCGGAGAGAGAGAGAGGCATACATTTAGTTCTGTAATAATTGTCAGTTTCACTTTTTAACATACATTCATTGCCATCAACAGGGAGCAACAGTGAAACGATTTGTAGTTCTGATCCGAACACTTGGAACCTACAACTCCATATTGCTGGTGTCCTGGCTTCCTGTTCTGGTAGGAAATCATCTACACCACACGTTTGTCACACCTGTCTTCAGTAACAAATTCTTTTTGTGTTGATCAAACATTTTTTCCGCAGCTTTCTCACTCAATGGCATTAATTGTCACAGCAGGGGTTCAGATGTTTTCTGGTCTGCCGGACCTGTCTCAGGAAAGTTTTATTAAACTAAACCTGAACGCTAAGTTAAATGTTCCTACGGAGCTCTTTATTCATGAGTGGGTTCCTATTTTATTTATGTTATGCATGGCACATATTCTTTCCAGTTGTTTCACATTAGACCGCTGATAACAGGTGGCAGTAATGCACCTTAATATGCAGAAGTGCACCATCGAAGGCAATGAAAAAG
The DNA here is from genome assembly GCA_016859345.1 of Istiophorus platypterus. NCBI lineage: Eukaryota > Metazoa > Chordata > Actinopteri > Istiophoriformes > Istiophoridae > Istiophorus > Istiophorus platypterus. The sequence continues at coordinate 27,831,779 of CM029134.1, forward strand.
TAATGGCAAGCTAGTAAACATGAATGTAAACACTGCTGGTTACAAAATGCTCAAAAAATGTAGGAAGTTAATGAAAAAGGAAATCCATTCCACACAACTGTCAGGTCTAAAGGATACAAACACTTCTGGGGAATTGTACAGAAGGTGAACTTAACTTCTGTTTGCTTACAGGAAAACTCTACAAAGCACTTTAACCTGAAAATCAAACTGATTTTGGCTCAGAGCAGGCGATAAGAATCAGTTCATTCAACTGTGAATATGCTGGCTTTGAGCGTAGCCTGTTCACCTTAATTCAGTATAGTCCACTTATTCAGCCTTGAGCAGAATGAGGTGTCTTTAGTGGATTGTAAAGTGCAAACATGTTACTGTATGTAATGCTCTGTCTGCTCTAGAGTGGTGAGCAGCAGTAATATTTTTATGTATTAGTACTTGCACTGTGCAGTACCATTAAAGAGAATGAGAGCTTGATTACACAATAAAGGAAACCTAATCACAAAAAATAAGAACTGACATTCTATTGGTAACAACAAACAAAACATGTATACTTAAGACTTTTAATGTAGGTCTACTATTTGAGAAAAGTTCACAGTGAATGAGACTTAGAATGAGATTTTAGCACATTTCAAATGATTCTGATAGCATGTAAGTGAGACAAAATGAAACCATTCTGGAAGTGGTGCAGCCTATGTGTTGCTTTCAGCTTAATGATTTTCACTGTCCCACTGAGATGAGAGCTGGGGGTGACGCAGTGGTGGCCACACAGTCAAATAAAGTCTGCAGCAAAGCCTCCTCTTACCTATCCAACACACCCTTTAAATCATGGCAGCATACTTAAGTTGTCACTGTTCATTGTTTTGTTGAATTCCTGCTGCACCTCTGCTCACCTGATGCTCTGCTGTCACTTAAAACTGCTCCTGCTGCTGTGCATATAGTCTTTCTAATGCTCTAACTTCCTCCAGCATGTATCTGAGCTCCATGTTTCCTTTCGCTGAGTGATAAGGTCACCTAACATTAAATATAAATAAATAATGCATTGCATATTTTGAATTTACTTGCTAAGAATCCAAGTGAGTTGGCAGATAAAAGTGTGTTTAAACAAGATGTGTGTGTGTGTTTGTGTGTGTGTGAGTGTGTGAGTGTGTGAGTGTGTGAGTGTGTGAGTGTGTGAGTGTGTGAGTGTGTGAGTGTTATTAACCATTCATACATAGGTACAGTAATTCACAGTTGGCTTTAAAATATTGTGGACTGTGGATTCATTTGTGTTAGTCTTTAAAGTTTGGAAAAAAAAACAGTGCTTTAAAGTCACCTTCAGAGTCTGACAGTGCTACTTTGCTTATAAGCATTTATAGATTAACTGGCCTTTTTATTAGGAACACCTACTGCAGCAGGCAGCAGCTTAGTGTATTAAAACTTTCAGAGTCAGTGAAGATGTTCAGTTGTTAGTCTGACTTAACATCAGAGTGGGTAAGAAATGTGATCTCACTATTGGGATTTAAGTATCTGACAGACATTTGATCTACTCACTTTCAGTTTCTGAGAATAGTGAGAAAATCAAAACACATCCAGTGAGCAGCAGGTCTGTGGTGAAAACACCCTGTTAGAGATGTCAAAGGAGAATGGCCAGACTGGTTGGAGCACAAAAGAACCCAGTATTAGAAAGATCTACCAAATAAAGTGGCCAGTGAGTATGTATAGGCATAGACTAATTATACTGTAATTGTCTTAACTAAGTAGAGAGTTGCATTGATAAAAATTGATCATTAATCCCTGATTAATCACTCTTTTCAGGCTCTCCTTCAGCTGCCCTATCTGGATACTTTGTATGGCTACAGTCTGAAACTGCTTCGATATGCTGACACCACGACACTGGCCAGCTTAGTGAGAGCTGACTGGACCTTCTATGCATCCCACCCTGCTCTCTTACTGTCCACCTACCTGGCCCACGGCCTGCTGGTTGACTATTTTGAAAAGAAACGCCGCTCTGGTGTTAGGAGCCAGGAGGACAGCACCACCAATCTGGAGTGGCTTGCCAGTCTATGGGACTGGTACACTTCCTATCTGCTCCACCCAATTGCATCACTGCAGCAGGTCCCATCCGACCACTCAGATTGGGAGGATGATCCCAGCCTCTTATTTGAGCGTTTGGCTTTCCCTGATCTCTGGCTTCGCCCATTAGTAAACGTGGACTACATTAAAGCACTACCAACCTGGAGCTTCAGAACAGTGGGTGAGTGCAGGGCAGGCAGCTCTGGTGGACAGTTCCATGAAGAGACAGACCGCTCAAATTCAGACACAGAGTACAGGCAGCAGAGGGATTCTCCTCCTGCCGGTACCAACACACCTCCACGCAGAAGCAAATGGCACGAGAGATCAATGTGCAGTCAAGACAGCAAAACACAGCTGCATGTGTACAGCAAGATGAACCTTAGCAGCAACCAACAGTGTGTGTGTGTTGCTGCATTATCCATCCACTGTTTTCATCGGAATGGAAGCTCACCATCAGCTGATGGGCCCATGGAGGATGACCGCCTCACACCTGATAGTGTGTCTAACCAGCATCATTGTGATTGGTCGGTGTGGCCTTCTGGCATACTGCAGTGCTCAGAGTGTGTGGTGTGTCTTGAGAACTTCGTCAGTGAGGAGCTGCTGATGGGTCTGCCCTGTGGCCACGCCTTCCACCAGCAGTGCATTCTGGTGTGGCTGGTAGCAGGCAGACACTGCTGTCCTGTGTGTCGCTGGCCCAGCTACAAGAAGAAACGGCAGAGAGATGGGCAGAGCAGCTCTGCTGAAAATACTCTACAGGACTGATAGACAGGTCTGACTGAGCCCTTCTTATCTTCATGGCTCCTCTCTCCTCTTGCTGCTCACAGGCACCAAGCTCTCTGTGCCCATCATCATCAGCGGTTTCTTGGGGTAAAGATGGGACTGGGGACACATGAAATCATTATGAGTGGATGTAATAAGGGCTGATGTTGTCATGGACCATTGTCACTTCAATTCCATTTCTGTTGAAGGCAAGGTGCTGGCTATTACGGCAGACAGATGAAACTATGAAAGGCCAGTCACCATTGTTTCTATATAGAGAGGATGCCGTTCATACAGTAACCATACGTGTTGTCACAATAAACTTCATAGTGCAATAAAAGATATTTCCAGTTTGTCTGTTTGCAGGACTGAGAGGACAGTAGAGTCTGATTACCCAAGAAGCCATCAGAGTGACTACAGACAGGTCAGAAACATGTACAAAACATTTATAGCTATTTAAGCTTGGATTTTTCAGA